>JAKSZP010016458.1:0-40644 GCA_022478985.1 Massospora cicadina | reverse complement strand
GTTTCATTAAGCCATCAAATTTTGTTACTTTTCTTGCCCTACAAAACAAGGTGAAGTTGTAAAGGGTATTGGACCACTGGAGGCCTTTGCTGCTGATATCCAGCAATTAGCCAGATAGATTATTTAATAAAGTAATAGTAGAAAGCAGACTTTAATGCAATTATGTAATATTCCATAATATTTTCTTATATAGACATACAATCAAAATAAAAAAGAGGGTAACATCGATGAATCCCCCCCCTTGGGTTGGGACCATCTAGTACTAAAAAAAAAAAAAGAGGGTAAGAATTGCCTATGAAATTTTAAAAATATTTTATAATGAGCTAATCTAAGTTCATAAATGATGTTGCATGGGGCAATCATCTATATCGTTCTAATTTCCAAAGATAAGCTGTGTAATTGCATACTAAATAACTAGGAAGTTAATACTAAGGGTGATTTTGATATGGTTGCTTTGGTGCAAGTTCTTGACATGATGGTGGAAGTGAAAATAACTAGAAATGGAGAACGACTAATTAAGAAGTGAAGGTAGTTGTAAGTCCAGGGTAGCGTCCCCTACACTTGGACTGGGTGGTTTTCCTTTTACCATCAAAAAAAAAAGTTTGGAGAGGCCAGCCATCCCCCTCATCTCCCAGGGCAACCTCGCCCATGTGGTAGATGAGCGGTGGGTCATGGCTTACCCTTTAAAATTCCGCCACCCATCCCTGTACTAACAACCAGGAATTGTTATAGCGGATTGAAGAAATCTGCATTGTGTTTTGGCAAATTGGGACCTGCATGGGATGGATGAGGCGAGTCTCTCCCCAGGCCACCCTTGAATTTGGAAAACATCACCAACAGCATTGAACCTTCAACAAAAATAACCAACAGCATCAAACCTTTGGAAAAAATACTGACAGCATTGAGCCTTTATAAAATAGATGGCAGCATCAAACCTTCCCTGTTGGCATTGAAACCTCAATCTGCCAAGCCACGCATGGCTGAGCAGGTGCCAGAGCAATCAGGTGTGGGCGGACTGATCATACCAAACCCATTACCAACAACTTGGGACTATCCCTGCATGAGATGGCCCTTGGAGGCTCCCGTTACCCATTGAGCGAGATGTAACCACTTGAACCAGCATAATTGTGGCAAATCTGAAATTTGAGCACCCAAGAACAAATTGAGGATGACTCAGCCCAATGCCAACACTTTCAGAGTAAGTTTTAATTGAACAGCTTTCTTCTCCCCGCTTGAAGTTCTGCCAGTTTAGGTTTTAAACTTGAGGGCCCAATTCCCTGCATCCCAAAGCTAATCCTAAATTGACTGGGCATTTAAGCAATCATCCCTCTCAGGGAGGTTTGAAGGTCAATTTATCTTATGAAATTTCTAATAAAAATCCCCTTGCTTTGAACCCATTTTGTAGTTTAAATTGTTCTTCTCCAGTATCCCACGACACCCACCAATGTGGAACTATGGGGCATGCAATGACTGGCTATAATGGCCATGTTGGTGACCTTGTTACCTTATTCAATTAACTGGGAATACCAAGCTCAGAACTTTCTGGATTCTTCCCCAATTTCTGAAGCAATTTTCCAACAGGATCTCAGCTTTTTTGGGCAAAATTATCCCCACTCTGGGTGAAAGTCTGCACTCTAAGTAATGTCTCCATTCCAACTTCCTCCATGGGAAATCTAAACCCACCAATCTGATCCAAAACACTTCCTCATCCAGGCCCATAGGCCCTGGAGTTGCGACAGCCTGGCTTTTCACTAGGTTGCTTTTTACTTTTGTGACCCATCAGCACTTGTTGTTCACCTACCTCCCAGCCCATCTAAACGTCATTCAAGCAGCAGTGCCTCTGGCATTCTGGCTCTCCTACTAGGTGCTTTTGAATCCTGACTGGCAGACCAATCTAAACTTTAATTACCTTCTCCATGACATAATTGACTGTCTATTATTTCCAGCCATTTCCGCCCTTCTTGTTGAGATGGGTGTAGCAGTGATCACCATCTACCAGATGAATGTGCAGTTGGTGGCCTGCCTCCTGTTGTTTGTATGGTCAATTGACAATTTTTTGAGCAGCTCCTGGGTGGCATTGGAAGAATTTCTCTACACTTGAACTACCCCATTGATCTCCACTTCTATTTCAGCTCACGCTCAAGTAGTGGGTTTAGTTGTTCCCTCCCTCAAAATTGAAAATCAGGTTCTCAACTCCCTTGCTGAGTTGCGGATGTGGTCCTCAATCGCCCTGGACAGTTCCATTTCACTGACAAATGCTCAGCAGAGCGTGGCCCTTTTGGATGCAGTTGAAGGTGATGCCCGCTGGTGGGTGAGGGGTCTTTTGCGCTCTGCCTTCAGGCAGGCGACCCCACCTCACTTATTACATTAGTTTCATCAGCTTTAAAAACTCCTTTGCTGCGTTCCAAATGCATGTTCCATTTATTCTCTATGATTACAGAAGCTACTAACTTGGCTTCCTTTGTTGCGGTCTTCTGTGAGAAAGACTTGATGCTTGATCTCCCCTTGGATATCATCCAAACAATTTTCTGAACCGTTCTGGATTTTGTCTTTCCAGCCACACTATTTGGTCCACCCCTATGAAGACAGTGGAACAGATCTGAATGGCAGTGACTTCAATTAATGCGACCTCTGCCACAGTCCCCAAGCAAAGAGTGATAACTTTGTGATTGGATTCACTGACCTGGGCTCAGTTTCTGATCATGATGTCAATCCAGTATCTGCATTGGTTTTGGGGGTGACGCTGTCCTTGCAAAAGAGCTTGTTACCTCCAGTTCACCTGCCCCTCAGTTGACAGAAGACCAGCCTGGGGAGAATGTGATTCACCCCCTTTCCCAAAACAATTACATTCCTTCAAAACCTGTTCTTCCCCCTGATTTAGCTACAATTTCTACTTTGTCAGCAGATTTGCATGCAACTTCCAATAGACAAAGTTTATGCCTACTTGTTATTACTAATGAAAATAAGAATAAGGGCACACCAGGTGTCCTTTGAGGCCCTGGTTGTCATGGGAGCAACAAGCAACTTCATGAGTCTGAAGTTGGCCCAGCAGCTCGAATTAGACCTGAACCTGGGGCAATGGGTGCTGGTCACGTCATCAACCTCCCTGACATCTTTTAAAGTGCGGCGCCCAGTGCCTTTCTTGGTTCACCAGTTTGATTTCTGCAATCGCTTTTCTGAAATGCCAAACCTCATGTTCTCAGTAATTTTGGGTGTGGGTTGGTGGCGTCATCAGTTGTAAGAACTCACTTGGATTTAAGCACGCTGTCTTTTGCCAACGCCCAGGTGGAGGGAGAGTTTATATAGCTTGACACCCTTACTGAAGCTCAGAGCCAAGAGTCTATTATGACTCTTGTTTCTCCTGTGGGCCTTCTGCCGGATTTTCCAGCTTCATTGATGGCTTACCATTGCATTTTTGATTCTGAACAGGCCAACTGCCTTCCCCCACATATTAAATTCAATTTGAAATTCTGGACAAAAGGTGGCCATGTGAGTATAAAATGCTCACTTTACCTAAATAAAGCGGAAGAGGATGCTGTCCTTGACGCATGATTAGGCAACATGCTCATGAAGGGCTGGTTGCTCAAGGAGACATCCCCAGTTAACTCACCCATTGTCTTTGCCAAGAAGGTTGACGGTTCTCTATGCCCCTGCATGGGTTATGGTCACCTCAACAATATCATGCTTCATAACCCCTACCCTCTTGCGCTGGAACATACAATTGGCCAAGCATTTGCAAAGTTGCGAGTATTCTCAAAAACCAATTTGGTAAACGCCTTTAATCAAATTTGTGTAGCAGAAGGTCAGGATTAGCTTACTACCATCTGGGATAGAAGAGGCATATTTAATATTGAGTAATGCCTTTCATCTTAAGAATGCGCCTTCAACATTCCAAAGGATGATCAAAAAGTGTGCTAGGGGGACCTACGATTTACCTGCATGGTAGCATACATTGATGACATCCTAGTACAATCACTCTTACCCATTGTTAAAAACTGGAAACTATTGGCTACTTTACTTCTTCTGGAAAGAGTACCATTTGTTAAAGTCTGGCTTCATTAACAATTATTCCCAGAGATTAATTGCACAAGTTTGCTTATGTGCACAATTTGTGTTGCTTGATAGTAATAGATATATATGAGCGATAATAGTATGATGACTATTATACTTAGTGAATAAATAAACCAGATGTGGTCCAGCGCTAAACTTGGATTGATCCACGAAATACTTATCATGTTGATAATTAGGAACTTCTTCCCTATTTCAGCTGAACTTAATCTATTCCCAGATTCAGAGGTTCCCAGACTTAGTTCCCATAATGCTGAGTCAGCGGAGATCTGTTATATAAGGTCTTCTTCTCTTCTAAAGATATTCAATCCTTACCCTTTATCACACAAATGAGTTCACAATTATTGTACTACAACAATAATTAAATGAAGATGAATAGAACTTATTACTGCTATTTTCAATCTTAAAAATCTTAACAGTCTTTGATAATGACAGTATGATCTGATGCAAGAGATAAAGAAGTGCTAACGTTGAACAACAGTTAGCCGCCAATCTTCTTTATAATTGATTTCCACCTCAATCAGGTAGCCTCTTACATCCCAGTAATTTCTTCCTCACTTCAAGGTTCTAGAGACATAAGCCTATATCTTTCAGGGCTACCTGCCATACAAGAATCTCGGTCAACCTTGCTGATAAATTCTTAAAACCTGTATCAATTCCTGGACAGGTGAGACCTAAATAATATTTTACAAACTGATCTGATCTGAACTTGATCTTTAATAATTTTTAACAATATACTTTGTTATTATAAAATTCTAGGGAATTTATAGGGAGGATATGGTGCTCAAATCCTTGGTTGGTGCCTCAGCCGTGAAACGGCAGCAGTTATTATTAAATTACAATACAAAGTCTCTTCTGGAAATGGCTTTCTCCATCAGGCTAACGATTCCTCCATTGTACATCCCAAAGAACTGAAAATGGAAAGAGCCAGAAAATGTGTCCCTAATGTTCCCACTCGATAACAGCAAATCAACCACATTTGTCTAGCAACCTGCTTAGGTTAAGGGACTCTTTACCCATTATAGCAGGTCACAAACCAACTGATTGAATTTCTATTCAGGTGGCATCACTCGCCTCACAACTACTGATTATATTCCCAATCAGTTGTTAATGAAATTTGACTAATTCAATTGGTACACCTAATAGCTAATCAACAACCAACTATCAGATGCCCCAATTTCGTCAGCAACTCTGCCCAATAAGATCTTAAGCATTCACATGGATTGATCAATGAATCTGAACTTGGCAAATTACCCATAATCCCTATACATTATTAACCTAAAATTAAGGTCAACTGATATCTGACTCATTTGCTAGCGGGACTTATCCTCTAGTGAACCAGAAGATATCCTGGAAGCTGGAAAGGTGTGCAAAAATATCAACACCCACTTAGCATTTTAAAGATTTGGAGGCAGTGGTGGCTGTCCTGCATTAAACAGGTTTGTTTGTCAAGCCATCAAAGTGCAAATTTTACTGGGGGAAGTTAACTCCTTAGATAAAATCATCTTTAAAGATGGGTATGCCATTTCATCTAACAAATTGGATGCCATCCGTGAGTGGCTAACCCTGACAACTCAGAAGCAAATGAGAAGCTTCTTGGGTACAATAATTTTCTGAAAAAATTCTCCTCCACACTCACGCAGCTGGCCACACCACTACATCAGCTCACAGCAAAAAACATTCCCTTATGCTGGATGTCTGAGTGCCAGCAGGCATTTGATTCAATTTAAGAGGTGCTCATATCACCTCCCATCCTCAAGCATGCAGATCCCTCCAAACCCTACATTGTAGCATGTGATGAGTCTTCCACCTCAGTGGGGGCTGTCCTGCTCCAAGAGCATGATAAGTTGGAACACTCAGTTGCTGTTTTCCTGAAATTTTTACCCACAGAGCAATTCTAGGTCATCTGCGACAAGGAGTTGGAAGACATGGCGTGGGCCTTAGCCCACTGGCAGTATCCATTATAGGGTACTCAACACAAGTTGACTGTGCGTATGGACCACCAAGCTCTCCTATATTTCAGCAACCTTCAGAAGAGGGTTGTAAGTCCAGGGGAACGTCCCCTGTGCATGGATCGGGCGATCTTCCTGTTTCCAAATAAAAAGGGTCCAAAGAGGTCAGCTGTACCCCTCATCACCCAGGGCGACCTCACCCATATGGTAGACTAGTGCTGGGTAACAGCCCTCCCTCTTTGGATTCCTCCCCCGGTACCCTCGCTCACCTCATCTGAAATTGTCCACTGGATTAAGGAAATCTGCGCTGAGATCACTGAATCAAAGTTGAAGGGTCTGAAACTGATGGTAATTAAGCCCAATGATCGGAAACCACATAGTCAAAAAGTGACAAATATTGATATATCAGCCAGAATTGTGACATTTTTGACTCATCCAGTAGTATTATTGTCGATGCTAACCTCCTCTCAAAATCATTGGGGGTGATCCCTGATGTGCAGATGGTATCTTCAGAAACCATTGCTGACAGTTCAAAACCCCTATCCAGCAAATTGGGAGTTGTGGCTGATGTAACTCATTTTACCAAAAAAACGCCCCAGCGACCAGGCACGTGCGGGTTGGGCATCCTGAACCTGTTTCCAACCAATTGGGACAGCCCCTATGTGGGGTGGCCCTGGGGATTTCCTGTTGCTCATCGGGACAGATGCTGTCACACCAACTGATGGAAATGCAGTTGAGCCTCAGTTCAGGTGTTCGTGGTCAAACTGAAAGTGACTCATCCTGCCACCAAATCCTTTGATGTCAGTTCCCATTGAGATTATCTGCCCCCTTCCCCAAAAAATTTTCTGGGTTAGGTCAAATTTGAGGTACCTGATCCCTGCTTGTACCCACATCAATTGAACACTAAATAATCAGTTGCATCACACTGAGAAAATTGTTGAAGTCTTTATTTTCCTTTCAATAAATTTCTGCCACAACCATCAATTTTTATTTTATTGATATTATTCTTGCCAAAGTCCCGATGGCATTACCCTGATGGCCTGTCAGTCCCTACACTGGATGGTAATAACCAGTTTTGATGATTATAATAAATCCCACCATTGTCAACTGGATTCAACATGCAATACACTTCTGGCAATTTAACCCCCTCATTGCAACTATCCGCCATCAATATACTGGACCTTTGTGGCCTTACATCCACCTTTTCCAAGCAAGGATCCGCCCCCTTGTCTCTTCAGTTATTTGAACCCACCCACAAGCAACCCAGTAGAAACCATCCCAGTGGTACAATACCCTGCAGTGAGACCCCCAGTGTCTGGGGTTGTTTCCATTTGGTTCGTTTTTGGATTTCTTTTCATGCTTGTTCTACACCAACGAGTTACAATTTCCAAATTCATGGCTCCATACAACGTCATACAAGCGGCAATGCCCCTGGCATTCTGGCTTGCTTTTGAGTGCTCACGAATCCTGACTGACAGGCCGTTCTAGACTTCTTCTGCCATTTTCATGACATTGGTGCACCGCCAGGATTGAATCTACTGAGACTTGTGCAGCTATAATTTCAAATATGAGTAAGTGAAGGGAGCATTAAACATACTTCCAGACTTTTTGAGTCAAAATACTTCACTTTTCCTGGCTGAATTGGATAAAGCAGACCTCTTCACAGTTATTCTAGCAACTCAAATATTGGCTATCACTCCCCCTCGTTGTTTCAGTAGCAGATTTAGGTCTGGAAGCGCCCCTGGTCTTGCAGGTCTTGGAGGCTCAGATGGCATGCATAGAGTAGTTGAAAACTTTTGGAGCGGTTATCACTTCCAACTCCCAAGCTTTCCTATAAACTTTTGCTGAGGGTATTATACAGTTTATATTGCGTTTGTGGGTACCTCCTCTTCTTCAAAACGAATTCATCCAAGTTCATCATAATCCCCCTGCAGTTGGTCACCTGGGGAACAAAAAATGCAAAGATTTAGTCAAGTGTATCTATAACTGGCCAGTCTTGTCAAAGGATGTTCCAGAATGGATCGCCAACTGTGTAACATGTGCGCAGACAAAATCTGACTGGTCAGGTAAGAATGACCTCCTCCACCCTTTGCAGCAGGCAGAGGGGCCATGGATGTCGGTGTCCTTGGACTTTTATGTTGAGCTACTAAGTTCCAATGGGTTCACAGCAGTTATGGTGGTTATAGATCGCTTCACAAAATTTTCCCTTTCTATCCCTTGCTCCTCTAACATTACCTCAGAGGAGACTACCTGCCTGTTTGTGAGGCACGTGTTCTCTATGTTTGGACTTCAACATAAAATCATCAGTGACTGTGGGACCCAAACTATGGCGCAGTTTTGGAATAACCCTTGGCGATTTTGAAAATTAGACCCTGTTACTCCATTGCATACCATCCTCAGTCAGATGGTCAAACTGAATGGTCAATCATATTTTGGAACAATATCTGAGGTGCTACACTGCAGCCACTCATGATCCCTTGGCAGATGATCTTTCACTCACCCAGTTTTCATACAATAATGGAAATCATGCATCCATAGGCTTCTCCTCATATGAAGCTACCTTGAGGTATAACCTGCCATTTTTTGTTGGTCTGTTCCTTCACCCATAAATACCAGCTGCAGCTGACCATAATCAGCACATTTGTGCCACCCAGTCCTTGGTTTGGGAACACTTGACCAAGGCCATTAGTGTTTATAAACATATTGAAGATTAGAAGCATCTACTAGCACATGAGATAAAGGTAGGTTCACACTTCATGTTGGACACACATCACTTGCGCATTCAGGTGCTCTTGCGCAAGTACATAAGAAAATACTCAGGCCCCCATCTGGTGGAAAAAGACCTGTGAAATGGTGTCTTCCACTTGAAGTTACTGTACCACTGGAAACATTATCCTGTCTTTTATGTCTCACAGTTGTCCCCATTAAAGGGGCAATCCCACTGGAACCTGAGACCATTATGATCAAAGGAATGGAGGAAGCTGAAGTTGATGCCATTTTGGCTTCCCGACGCTCATGCATATTGGTTCAGTATTCAGTTACTTTGAAGGGCTATTTAGCCTATGAAAATAGCTGGGTTGGCACTCAGGAATGTGCTAATTATATCAGAGCCTGTCAAGGCCTTTCACGCCGCCCACCCCAATGTTCCCCGCCCTTCCGTGAAGATTGTGACACTGATGGAAATCAAGTTACCCAAGGCACACAAGAACGTGGCTCTCAACCAGTTTCCTATTGGTGGCACTCCCCTTTAGGAAAAGGGAAGGATATGTAGGTCTTGGGGAGCATCCCCTTTACTTGGACTGGGTGGTTTTCCCTTTCCCCTCTAAAGAAGGTTTGAAGAGGCCAGCCACCCCTCTCATCTCCAAGGGCAACTTCACTCATGCAATGTACAAGAGGTGGGTTACATCTTACCCTTTAAAAATTCCGCCACTCATCCCTGTACTATTAACTGAGGAATTGTTATGGCATATTGAATAAATCTGCATCAAGGTTTCAGCAAATTGGGACTAGCATGGTTGGATAAGGTGACTCTCCCAAGGCTAACCTCAAATTCAGCAAACGTTGCTTACAGCATCAAACCTTTAGCAAATAATCCAACAGCATTAAAACTTTCCCATTGGCATTGAAACCTTAATCCGCCAAATTCCGCTTGGCCAAATGGGCACCAGAGAAATCAGGTGAAGGCGGGTTGGGCATTCTGAACCCGTTCCCAACCACTTGAGACTGTCCCTATGTGGGATGGCCCTGGGAGACTCCCATTACCTTTCAAGTGAGACTTTGCTGCTCAAATTGATTTAATCATGGCAAAACTGCAATTTGGGCGACCAAGGTCAGATTGATGATCAGCCTGCTGCTGACACTTTTAGATCAGTTTTGGTTAATCATATTTTTATCCCACTTTAAGATCTGCCAGTTTAGGTCATAAACTCAAGGGCCCATTTCCCTGCATCCCAAAGCTAATCCTAAATCAACTAGTCATTTAATTAGGCGTCTCTCACAAGAGGATTGATGGTCAATTTTCTTATTTAAATTTTCAATCTGATCCCCTTGCTTTGCACCCATTTTATAGTTTGAATGGTTCTTCTCTGGTTTACACAACTCCTACCAATGTGGAATGATGGGGCATGCGACGACTGGGCCATCATCATGTTGGTGACCTTGTTACCTTCATCAGTTAATTGGGCCTACCGCGCTCAAGACTTTCTTGGATTTTTCCAAAGTTGGTGAAGCAATTTGCCAACAGGATTTAGCTTTTTATGGGCAAAATTATCCCCACTCTTGGTGAAAGTCTGCACTCTAAGCAATGTTTTATTCCAGTTTCATCTATGGGGGAATACAAACCCACAAATATGATCCAAAATTCTTCCTCATCCAGGCTCACAAGCCCTGGAGTTGTGATAGCCTGGTTCTTCACCAGGTTGCTTTTTTGTGACCCATCTGCGCTCATTGTTCACCTACCTCCCAACCCATCTAAACGTCATTTGAGCAGCAGTGCCTCTTGCAACCTGGCTCACCTTCTGGGTATTTTGCATCCTGGCTGGCAGGCCATTCCAAACTTTATCCGCCGTCTCCCTAAAAGTTTTTAGTAGGAAAAGTTTAAGGGTAGTTTCTAATAGGTGTTTATCTGATGCCCTGTTCTTTGTATAATAAATTCTACATAATGGAATCAAAAATTAGGACTGGGCAAAGGTACATGAATACTAAAAATTATAGATACTGATTTTCTAAATAATTTCACTAAATAATTAAATTGACAAGTATGTTGATCTTTGTTAAAAGGTGATTAAGGTGGTATAAGGGATGGAGCTTAAAAGTCAAAGTTAAGTAATTTTTTATGATAACGATTAATTTGGCTTTGTTTATGCTAGGTTAAATTCCATTTGTTGGATACTATTACTTTTGATGGTCAAAAACTGTAAGTCTTAGGGAACGTCCTCTGGGCATTTTCAGGCCATTTTCCTGTTCCCAAGCAAGAAGGTACCAAAGAGGATGGCTGTACCCCTCATTACTCAGGGAGATCTCGCTCACATAGTAGATGAGCACTGGGTAACAGCTCTTCTGTTTTGGATCCCCTCAGTACCCACACTCACCTCAGCAGAACTGTTATGGGGAATTAGTGAAATCTGCGCCAAGATTGTTGAAATGAAATTAAATTGGAACAAATTTGAGTGGCAATCAGCCTGATGTTTGGATTTCATATTTCAAAAAGGGATGAAGACTAATCTATCAGCCAGAATGACCAACAGTTTCAATCTGGCCAAATTGACAATCAGAAAAATCACCCCTCTCCCAAAATTGTCAGGGATCATCCCTGATGGGCAGGTAACAGCATCAGACACCTTCAAAAAGGGTTTTAAGCTCTCTGCTGGTAAATTGGGTGTTGCGCCTGATGCAAAATCTCTGACCAAACAAATAGCCCAGTGACCGGGCATGGGTGGGTTGGGTGTCCCAAACTGTTCCCAAACAAATGGGCCTGCACCTAAGTGGGGTGGCCTTGGGGGATTCCCGCTGCTCATCAGGCCAACCACCATTGTGCCAACCATCAGAAATGCAGCTGAGCCTCAATTTGAATGTTTGAGGTCAAATCAACAGTGACTCAGCCCACTGCCAAATTCATCAATGTCAGTTACCAGGGAACTTATCCACCCCATTTCCAAATAATTTGCCAGTTAGGTCAAAATTGAGGATCCCAATCCTGGCTTGTCCATGCAACAATCAACCACTATTTAATCAGTTGCATTGCACTGAGAAAGTTGTTGGTTGATTTTCTTCCTTTTCCTTTGCAAGAAATTTGCCCAAACCTCATCAATTTTTATTTAGTTGATTTCCTTCTGGCTGCATCCCCAATGGCTTTTCCCTGGTGTCCCATCAGTCCATACACCAGATGGGCTCTACCAGTACTCATGGTCACTATGGCCCTTACCATCATAGATTGGATTCAGAGAGCTAGATACTTCTAACAATTTAACCCAGTTATTATGAACTTTTGACAACAGTATATTGGGATCTTGTGGCCTTATGTCCACCACCTTCAAGCAAGAATCAGCCCTCTTGTCTCCCCAGTCAAACCAGCCCCATATTATGGAGAACTCATCAAGACTATTTCTGTGCTCCACCCCCTGCAGCAAGACCTCCAGGGTCTGGGGTAGGCTCAATGTGGTTTGTTCTTAGGATCATATTCACTGTTGTGCTACACCAACAATTTGTCATTTCCCAATGCCCAGCTCCATACAACGTCATTCAGTTGACAATGCCTCTGGCATTCTGGTTTGCCTTTTGGGTGCTCACGCATCCTGACTGGCAGGCTGGTCTAAACTTCTTCTGCCATTTCCATGACATAATCAACCAACCATTGTTTCCAGCCACTTCCGCCCTGCTCTTCAAGGTGGGCGCTGCTGTGGTTACCTTTTTCAAATGAATGTACAATCAGTAGCCTGTTGTTTGTTGTTTGTTTGGTCACTTACTGATTTTGGGAATAATATCTGCTCTACTTGGAGAATCTTCTTCAGACCACCCAAGCTGCGCGGATTGCTGCTCCTCCCCCTCCCACTAGCCCAGAAGGAAGCTCAAGCGTTCCTTCCCGGGAAATAGCCAGTCAAGTTCTTGATGCCCTCGCTGAGGTACAAATACATTTGGCAATTGTGCTTAATAATACCTCCATGTTATCGCATGCCCAGCAATGGCTTGTGTTGTTGGACTCTGCGGAAGGGGACGCCTGCCGCTGTGTTAGAGGCTTTCTGCACTCTTCCTCACAAGCAGGAGACCCCACTCCACTGATGGCTGTCATGTCAGCTGCCTTGAAACCCCTTGTGTCATGCTTGGACCACCTATTCAGATTGCTCTGTCATGGCTGAAGCCCCTAGCTTGGCTTCTTTGATTTCTACCTTCCATGAACTGGCTCCCACACTGGGTCTCTCTATCTATATGCTTCAGGCAGTCTTTAAATCAGGCTTGGATTCAGTTTCTGCTCATCACGAGGTCTGGTCCACCATCCAAGGAACAGTAGATCAAATATGTGCCACTGTGACTACTATTAATGCCTTCCCCCATCATGCTTCCCATTATCAGAAGGGAAATTTCATGATAGGATTACCCAACGAAAATTTTGTGCGTGTGTGTGTGTGTGTGTGTGTGTGTGTGTGTGTGTGTGTGTGTGTGTGTGTGTGTGTGTGTGTGTGTGTGTGTGTGTGTGTGTGTGTGTGTGTGTGTGTGTGTGTGTGTGTGTGTGTGTGTGTGTGTGTGTGTGTGTGTGTGTGTGTGTGTGTGTGTGTGTGTGTGTGTGTGTGTGTGTGTGTGTGTGTGTGTGTGTGTGTGTGTGTATGAAGTGTCTACCTTCAAACCAGCGGTTGACCCAGTTGCTGATACTGTTGCAACTCCTGTGTCCGAGTTGGCTGACTCTGATTTACCTGTAAATGAATCTGTAAAATCCCAGATGAAGAAAGTCGGCTCTCCCGCCCTTGTACTTCCAATTTTCACTCCTGTGAAAGCCCCCAACCTTACCTCCAATTTGCCAGTTATTTCTTCAATCACAACAGAGTTGGTCAAATCTTCCAATAACAAAACTTCGCTTATTTCTAGTTGCCTATGAAGATTATCATTGGCTCGCACCATGTCTCCTTCAAGGCCCTGGTGGACACTGGAGCTTTGGGGAACTTCATGAGTGTCGAGTTGGACCAACAATTAGAACTGGAAATGGATGTGGGTCCCTCAGTGATGGTGGCCTCATCTGCTTCTCAGACCTCATATTTCATCCATCAGCCAGTATCTTTTTCAATCCACCATATTAGCTTCTGTGATCATTTTTCTGCTATGCCAAACTTGGTGTTTCCGGTGATCTTAGGTGTGGGATGGTGGCGCCAACAACATGTCAAGATTCACTTGAAGTCTAATATGTTGTTGTTTACTAATGATCAACTGGAGGGTGAATTCCCTCTGATTGACACCCTAAAAAAATCACAAGGCTGCAGTTCTATTACTTCCCTTGTCACTGTGGGCATACCAGCCAATTATCCTGAAAGCTTAATGCAATACCAAAGTATCTTTGACTCAGAAAAGGCAGACCATCTGCCTTCTCATACTAGGTTTGACTGAATTTCAAATGACTGTGGAGTTGGTGAATATCAACTGTCCGTTGTTGTAATGGATGGTATTAATCCAATCGTTGCATTTTGAGTCAGGTTCAGATTTTCCAAATCCAAATCGATCCATTTAAAAAGATTTTTGGTGTTTGTTGGGTTTGGGCGCTGGGTTGTGCCTTGCCTGAATTATTGATTAGGCCCTTGTGAGCCTAATTAATGGTTTAGGTGAGGCCCCAGAAGGGCTACTTTTAAGATCAAGCCCGCGCAATTTCAAACTTTATTCAGAATTTTTCTTTCTCTCTTTCTCTGGTGGCCTCAGGGCCGCCCTTGCCTTATCTTACTTGATGATCCGCACTCAACAAGTTTTTTGTTGCATTAACAAAAACTTGGATTTTCAGGGTTTGATCCCTCTCAAATATCCAGTCTTTTCCTTGGTGTGTTCACGGCATTAGATTATTGGGATCCTGTTCATCAGCAATTTTTTATTTGATAATAAATAAAATAAGTTAATTCCAGGGTTTGCAACCTAGCTTACCTATTTCATCTTTTTCTCACTCTGAATTTTCCTAATTCTGAGGTTTACTACCTTGAGAGTCCAGCTCATGCTGGACATTTGGTGTGAATTGCGTCAAACCTAAGGTAAGATGGCAATCAGAAAATGGGGCACTTCCGACCATTACAGTTGTTCAAGGAGACCTTGCCCATCATGTCCCTCATTGTCTTCACCAAAAAAGTGGATGGTTCTCTCCATCCCTGTGTGGATTAGAGCCACTTAAACAAAGTAACAGTTTCTGATCCCTACCCCTTGCCTCTGAAGCAGATGATCAGCCAGGCAATCTCTAAATCCTGTGTGTTCTCTAAGCTGGATCTGGTGAACTCTTTTAACCAAATTTGGATAATGAAAGGACAAGAATGGTTAACAGCAATCTGGATGAAGCGCGGCACTTTCCAATTCTGTGTAATGCCCTTTGGGCTGAAGAATGCTCCTGCTATGTTTCAACATATGATCAATAATGTACTGGGTGACCTCCAGTTTACCTGCGCAGTTGCATACATTGATGACATTCTGGTTCACTCCCCAACTCCCAAACAACATGCTACTGACTTGGAAGCAGTTGTGGCCGCCTTGCATAAGGCAGGCTTGTTTGTCAAGCCTTCCAAGTGTGAGTTTTATAAGGAGGAGGTTACCTTCCTTGGGAACCTTGTCCTTAAAGATGGTTACACAATTTTTCCTAATAAGTTGGACGCAATCTGAGAATGGCTAACCCTGACTACCCAGAAACAACTACAGAGTTTTTTTGGGAACTATCATTTTCTTAAAAAATTTTCCCTGGCACTTTCCCAGCTGGCTGCCCTGCTCCACCTCCTTACAGGGAAGAACATACCATTTCGCTGGTTGCCTGAATGCCAACAGGCGTTCAAACCAATTAAAGAGGTCTTTGTGTCCCCTCTCATTTTAAAACATGCTGATCCCTCCAAGCCATATATCATTGCATGTGACGCCTCATTGGTAGCAGTGGGGGTGGTGTTGCTCCAGGAGCACAATGGCTTGGAACACCCAGTCGCCTATTTTTCCTGGAAGTTCACCTCTATGGAGCAGTTGTGGGCTATATATGACAAGGAGTTGGCAGCAATTGCATGGGCATTAACTCATTGGAGGTTCCTGTTACAGGGTGCTCAGCATGAGTTAATGGTCCGCACAGATCACCAGGCTCTTTTGTACTTTTGTAAACCCTAAAAATTGTTGCATTGGCAACCCAAACCTATTGGGACCTATGCAGTCTTAACTTCAAATACAAATTTGTAAAAGGTGCGCTCAACATACTTTCTGATTTTCTCAGCTGCAGCCCTGCCCACTGTTCCTTGGACCCAGAGGAAGTAGATCTTGTTACCGTGATTCCTGCCACCCGAATCCTGTCAATTGTACCCCCTGTCATTTTGTCCATCGCTTTGGCTCCTGACACCCCGCTAGTTGCTCAGATCTTAGCCAGTCAAATGGCCTGCCCTGAGGGTGTGGAGTTGGTTGAGCAGTTGGCTCACCTGAGTCATAAACACTCCCTATACTCCTTGGAGGAGGGGCTCATTTATTTTTGGTCTCACATCTGAGTTTCCTCCTTCCAAACTGAGGTATTCCATGCACATCACGATCCCCCCACAGTCAGTCATCTTGTCAACAAGAAATGCATCAACTTGATCAAGCGGACCTACAATTGGGTGGGTTTGACAAAAGAAGTTCTGGCCTGGATCACCGATTGTGTTACTTGTGCCAGGGCTAAGTCAGACTGCTCCAGTAAAAATGGTCTTTTACACCCCTTACAGCAGGCAGAGGGTCCATGGACATCAGTGTCTGTGGACTTTATAGTCGAACTCCCCAGCTCTAATGGGTTCACAGCGGTGATGGTGGTGGTGGATCACTTCACAAAATTTTCCCTCTTTATACCTTGTACTTTTTACAATTACATTGGAGAAAACCGCCCATCTTTTCTTACGCCATGTGTTTTCAATGTTTCATCTCCCTAGGAGATCATCAGTGACCATGGCTCACAGTTCACCACGCGGTTTTGGAATGAACTCCAAGCTATCTTAAAAATATCCCCCTGTTGTTTCACTGCATATCATCCCCAGTCCAATGGACAGACCAAGCGAGTTAACAAAGTCCTTGAACAGTTTTGCGTTGCTATGCTGAAGCCATGCAAGACACCTGGGCTGATGATCTTCCTCTCACCCAATTCGCTTATAATAATGGGACTCACACATCTACTGGGTTTTCTCCTTACAAAGCAACGTTGGGTTATAGTCCTTTGTTTTTGGTCAGACCTTGCTTGCGGCCTGAGGTCCAAGCTGCCGCGGATCATGCTGAAAATATCAGGTTGACCCAATCCTTAGTGTGGGAACACCTCACCAAAGCCATCGATGATTACAAGTGGTTTGTAGATCACAAGTGGCTCCTGGGTCACGATTTATCAGTGGGCTCCTATGTTATGCTCAATACCCATTATTTAAGAATTCAAGCCCCTTCCCATAAGTTCACTAGTAAACATTCAGGCCCCCATTTGGTGGAGGAGGTCTTGGGTAATGGTGCATTCTGGTTGAAGCTCCCTGCTCATTGGAAACAGCACCCCATCTTCCATGTTTCCCAGCTGTCACCCTTCAAGGGTACAATACCCACAGAACCTGAACTGATCATTATCAATAATGGAGAAGAGGCCAAGGTAGAGAATATTCTGGCATCCTAAAAATCCTGATGGTCTGCACAATACCTCATGGCCTGGAAAGGGTATCTGGCATATAAAAACAGTTGGGTCAAGGCACACAATTGTTCAAACTATATGAAGCTGGTCAAAGCATTCCATATATCCCACCCTGAAGCTCCCCGCCCCCCAAAAAAGTCATGACAGTTATGGTGATCAAGTTACCCAAGGTGCACAAAAATGTGGCTCTCATGCAGTTTCCCAGTGGTGGGGCCCTTCCTTTGGAAAAAGGAAAGGGTAATGTAAGTCCTGGGGAACATCCTCTGGGCGTTGATTGGGCCATTTCCCATTTCCAAGCAAGAAGGTACTGAAGAGGATGGCTGTACCCCTTGTTACTCAGAGTGATCTCACTCATGTGGTAGATGAGCGCTGGGTAACAGCTATTCTGCTTTTAATCCCTCCCCCAGTACCCACACTCACCTCAGCAGAACTGTTATGGGTAATTAGTTATTTATGTGCCAAGATTGTTGAGATGAAATTAATTGGAACAAATTCAAGTGGCAATTAGCCCAATGTTCATATTTCATATGGTTGAAAAGGGATGAAGACTGATCTATCAGTTGGAATGCCTGACAGTTTTGATTTGTCCAACATGATAATTGAAAAAATCACCCCTCTCCCAAAATTGTTGGGATCATCCCCAATGGGCAGGTAACAGCATCAGACACCATCAATAAGGGTTCAAAGCTCTCTGATGGTAAATTGGGCATTGTGCCTGATGCAACATCTCTGACTGAATGAATGGCCCAGCGACTGGGCATGGGCAGGTTGGGCATCCTGAACCCATTTCCAACCAAATGGGCCTGCCCCTATGTGGGGTAGCCTCAGGGGATTTCCACTGCTCATCAGGCCAACTGCCATCATGCCAACCATCAGAAATGCAGCCAAGCCTCAGTTTGGACATTCGAGGTCAAACTGACAGTGACTCAGCCTGCCGCTGAATTCATCAATGTCAGTTCCCAGTAAACTTATCCACCCCATTCCCAAATAAGTTGCCAGTTAGGTTAAAATTGAGGGTCCCAATACCAGCTTGTCCACACACCAATTGACCACTATTTAATCAGTTGAATTGCACTGAGAAAATTGTTGGTTGATTTTCTTCCTTTTCCTTTGCAATAAAAATTTGCCTCAAACCTCATCAATTTTTATTTAATTGTTTTCCTTCTGGCTGCATCCCCAATGGCTTTTCCCTGGTGTCCCATCAGTCTATACACCAGATGGGCTCTACCAGTACTCATGGTCACAATGGCCCCCACCATCATAGATTGGATTCAGAGAGCTAGATACTTCTGGCAATTTAACCCAGTTATTATGAACTTTTGACAACAGTATATTGGGATCTTGTGGCCTTATGTCCACCACCTTCAAGCAAGAATCAGCCCTCTTGTCTCCCCAGTCAAACCAGCCCCATATTATGGAGAACTCATCAAGACTATTTCTGTGCTCCACCCCCTGCAGCAAGACCTCCAGGGTCTGGGGTAGGCTCAATGTGGTTTGTTCTCAGGATCATATCACTGTTGTGCTACACCAATGATTCATCATTTCCCAATGCCCAGCTCCATACAACATCATTTGGTCAGCAATGTCTCTGGCATTCTGGTTTGCCTTTTGGGTGCTCACGCATCCTGACTGGCAGGCTGGTCTAAACTTCTTCTGCCATTTCCATGACAAAAACTATCACTTGAGCCTAAACTTGATGTTGAGATTTTCAACAAAGTCTATCAACTTTATCAACCATGCAAATTTTGTATAAATTGACATTCTGTTTGGATACTAATGAAATTGATCTATTCTCATTTATCCTAAAATTTGTTACTGATGGGGAAGTATTCACCAATCAAGTTGATTGATAGCTGACTTTATCTCCCCAACCTTGGCAACTTTAGCCTTAACTTTTTTAGTAGATGGTTGATATAAGGTTGGTCATGTAGTATAATTGGTTAGGCTTTGATTCAGAGTTATACCATTTTTGGTTAATCTTATTCTAAAATCATGCTACATCTAATATCTAAAATGAGTTTACATACTGATTTTAATATATTAAAGTAAAATATGGCAAAAAGAGGTAATAGATCCTTACAAACTTAGTATTAACAATTATCAATTGATCCATGATAAGCGATATATACTATTATAGCACTATTTAAATTTGATTAGGAATTTGGTATTAGCGCTTCCTTAACAATAGAATTAAAATATTGGATCTGGCAACTAATGTATAATCCTTAGCAAAACTTTACTAGTAAGCCAATAAAAGGTTACAGATTACATATAGAAGTTTTTATAAGATTTCTTTTTGAATATGCAAACATCAATGGGACCATCTAGTACTAAAAATATATGCAAACATCAACCTGATGATAAGTTGGCAGTAAACTCAAGGTTCTATATCTCACTAGTAAATATGAGTTATATAAAAGTTAATACCTTTTGTGCCTTATTTTTTAAGGATATCTAAAATTATCTGGTATATCTGTCAATAGGGGTAAAAAGTTTCCGTAAACAATGTAACGTGTTTTATGCTGTTATATAATCAGATGGTTGATGAATTAGATATATACTAGGTGACCCATGCGAATACTTCGCATCCTTTCAGGTAATAGGATTCCATATATGACTAACCTATGGATAGTATTAATCAAAAAAATAGATTATTGCAAATAACAAATGATGAAAAGTGGCAAAAACATAACGAAAATATAATTTAATTTTTTAATTAATAAACTAATTTTAAAGTTGTAAAAAATTATTAATAGAAAATTAATAAATATACAAATATTGTGACAAATACTTTGAAATAAAAATTTATTTTTTGTAATCCAAATGCAATAAATATTTTTCACATTATTTGTATACTTACTAATTTTTCTATCAAAAAACTTACTAATTGTTTTATAATAAAAATTGACGAATTTTTTTATCAAAAATTATGCCAACAAACGCTTGCTACCTAAATATTATTGAGATTAGAATAGTTTCTACTACTTTTGCAAATGCTTTATCACTTACTTATTTTAATTTGATTGAGACGTTGTTTTGACATTGTTTATACATTTATACATTATTAATACATTTATGTGGTTTATACGTTATTTATAAATTTATTTTATTCTAATCTAATCTATTTTATTTTATTCAGAGACTTCAGCGCCACCACGACACTTTATATATGCAATTTTTAAATGAAATTTTTAAAATATAATTTTTTAAAAATACATTAATTTTATAAATTTAATTATATTTTGTCATTAGAGGGAAAAATAATCTTCAAAATGGCGTATCAAACATTAATTTTGATACAGTATTAAGGGAGATATTTCACACCGACAAAAAAACACCTTTGAGAAATAATATATAGAGATTATTGATAATATGTCCAGAAAATGATTTTAAAAACCTTATAGGACTAGGAGCTATGATTTCTACTTTTCAGCCGATAAATCTTTAGCTGTCTCATATTTAACTTATTAAAGAGCTCTTCAGCCAATTATTAAACGATAAGATGAAATCCGAAAAAAGTTTTAAAAGATGATATAATCTATAACTAGAAGCTAGGGCTACAATATATTTTAGGGTCAGTAAGTAGTTAAATTGATTCAAGCCTTACCTGCAATCGCTCTAAAAGTACATATATATCAATACACGCTTATTTTTATGCTATAGTTATCTATATATATAAGCAAAGATGTGCGCGTGAGTGTGTGTGCGATGCCCAGCCAAAACTAGAGCATGTAGAGCTCTGAAAATTTGGCTATAGGTGGACGGGAGGGGGTCCATGTGCACCTCGAAGCCTGAGTTTTAATTTTCATAGTAAAATAAAAAGTTTTATATGTAACAAGTGAAAATCTTAAATGTTTTTAATGGAAATCGGTATATTGTTACGGCCGAGAAGTTTGATATTCGGTTGATTTGTATTTAAATGGTTTTGTTGAGCGGTTGGTGGTTTAGGGTTGATTAAGCTTAACGGTTTTAATAAAGAAGGTAGTGATTGGTTGATTCGATAATTTAATTGGTTTTGGTAAGTGGTTGGTGATTTTGGTTGTTTCACGGTTTTAATAAAGAAGTTAGTGATTGGTTGATTCGATAATTTAATTGGTTTTGGTAAGTGGTTGGTGATTTTGGTTGTTTCGATACATTTAGTTTTGGTTACGAAGCGGTTGGTGATTGGTTGATTTTTAATCTAATGGTTTTAGCTAAGTGGTTTAGTTAAATCGATAAGTTTAATTGGGTATGGCTGAATGGCTGGTAATTTTATATTGATTCAATATGATTTGATTTTTTTAATATTATCGATAACCATCTACAAATATAAAAAAGAATTGATTAGGATCATCAGGTAAACTTAAGGCCCAAAAACAAATCTGTGCTAAACTGGGTATCAACAAGAATTAGCCAAACTTTTCTTTACAAAACTATCATTTTGTTTATTTATTTATACCGGATGCATTATCTCGAGCAAATAACCAAAAATCACCAAACTTTGCACAAGTATTCTATAAAGTTTGGGAACGAAATGCTAATATGTAATTATTTAAAATAATCATATAAATTTAAATATCAGTTCTATTTAAGATATAGAACATATATTTTGAATATTTATATCGATTTGGCTGGGTATTTTCATATTCATTTAATTCGATTTTTTCATAGGTTTTTGATAAGGGGTTGGTAGGTTTTGACTGTTGTAAGTTCTGTAATTGGTTTTTGCTGAGTAGTGGTTTATTTTTTGGTTGATTCGATGGGCTCAATAGTTTCAGATAAGTGATTGATGGTTTAGTTAATTTGGCAGGCTTAATTGATTTTAGCTAAGTGGTTGGAGGTTGGAATTTTTAACGGGTTTAATGGTTTCTGAACTTATTGATAGCTAACTACCAATATAAAAACTAAAATAATTTAGAATCTGATTGATTTGATAAGTTTATTTTATTTGGGAGTGGGTTGATGGTTTTTGGTCGAATCGATAGGATACAGTTTAGCTTTGGGGTGGTTAGTTATTAGTTGATTTGATAAGTTCAGTTAGTTTTAGCTGAGTGGTTGGTAGTTTTGGTTGCTTCGATTGAGCAATTAAATTTGGCCGAGTAGTTATTGCTTAACTATATATAAAATCTAAATTAATCAATTCGAATCACCTGAAATTCTATAGACACCGTAGCGAAGCACGGGTAACTCCGCTAGTATATTATAAGGCAAGTTAGTTCGCTGAATAAAAAATAACATGCAAGCGGAGCTATAGATGAACTCTAATAAATTTGACTAGATTCAAAAGGTTTAAGTTAAACTAATGTACTACTGAAATAAAAATGTCAATAGGATTTGGTGGGAGGGTTAACTCAGTGGGAAGATTTTCCTTATCACAACCCATACAATTGTAGGTTAATTTGAGTAAGTTTTAAATTTATGGCGTGGTGTATCTATTAAGTCCAACCCACCATGGATAGCTTATTTATAGGGTTAAGTGATTTCTATTCAAGCTATCTATAACCAGTTTAATGGGATGATTGGGGTTTAGGATGAATGGTTTGATCAGATCTTACCAGCCAAGTTTTCTTTTTGGCATAGGTGATTTGTGATGAGAAAGCGTGTCCAAAGCTACTTGGCCAATAGGAACCCGCCATTTTGACGGGATTGGGTGGCATTAATTTGGGGGTAAGGTAAGCCACCGATACGCAAACAACGTAAGTACATGCGCGATTTCGGTTATCACCCTTGTCATATTTTCAAAGTTTGGAAGGTTTGCTAGTTAATCAGTTTGGAGTTTACCTGTAGCTTTCGTAGGGGAAAACGTATTTAGGGTTTATGGTTATAAGGCGTGGGGTTTTATTTCGAATGTTAAAGCTTTTATGATTTTTCGCAGTTTCGATCGTAGCCTTTATCTATAACTAACGCTGGCTTGATGCTATTTATTTTGGTTGGGTTTATAGTGATTTGAGTTAATTTTTAAGCCGCGGTTATATTTTTAGTTTGCGTGACTGTTTCCCACTCCAAGCTTTTTCAAGTTAAAAATGGGTAACAGAGACCTTTATTATCCACTGAAAGGTCTTGCTATTTCTAATAAACGGAGTTTGGGGGTTAGAAGGGGTTTCGGTTTATATCCTTAACGGTTTGAATTTTATTCCTTCCTTGACAAAATTGTTAACCTGAATGTTAACCAACCGCAGAAGTTTAGGGTCAAAGATGAGCTGGAACAAAAAGGATGAGGATGGTAATTTAACCCGCGGCTATAATTTTGGACCGACTTGTAGATGACGTGGACCAGTTCCTTAATCTGGATAAGTCGGCCGTTCTGCAGCAGGCCCGAGTTTTCAACGCTAGCCCCATCAAGCCTAGGCAGTGCCGGTTGATCATCGCCAAGGTCCTGTTCCTCGTCTATACGAACGAGTCGCTCACAACCCCCGAGGCGACGGAACTGTTTTTCTCCATCACGAAGCTGTTCCAATCCCCCGGGGTAAGGAAGCTTTTGAGCGAGGGCGGTTGTCCTGATCAAGTCGATAGGTTGCCCTTAGGCAGATCATCTACCTTGCCATCAAGGAGCTTTCATCCGTGGCGCAAGATGTCATTATTATTACGAGTAGCCTAACTAAAGATATGCAACCGATGTCGGAGCCCATCTGCCGGCCTAACGCGATCCGGGCGCTGTGCAAAATCATCGAGGTAAACCGGTGAAAGCGGACTAAACGGTTAGCCTAGCATGCTCCCAGGGATCGAACGCTTTTTGAAGGCGGCCATCGTCGACAAAACGGACCCGTCGGTCAACTCGGCCGCGCTGGTCTCCAGCTATCACCTCTTCCCCTATAGCCGCGACCTGATTAGACGTTGGTCTAACGAGGTGCAGGAGGCCCTGGTCGCAAAACCGGTCGGATTCACGTCCATGGTTACCTCCTTCATGCGCACCAGCGCG
Source organism: Massospora cicadina (assembly GCA_022478985.1). NCBI lineage: Eukaryota > Fungi > Entomophthoromycota > Entomophthoromycetes > Entomophthorales > Entomophthoraceae > Massospora > Massospora cicadina. The sequence continues at coordinate 16,397 of JAKSZP010016458.1, read as the reverse complement.
CCACAGAAGGCGAGCAGCTCCACGATGGCCCAATACCATGCGCTCGGATTGATGGCCGCGCTCCGTCAGCACGATCGCATGGCCACCAACAAGCTCATCCAGCTCTTCGTGGGGGGTAATGGCATGTCAACTGAGACATTGAGGAATCCGTTTGCGCACTGCTTCCTAATCCGACTTGCAGCCAAGGCCGCAGCTGACTCAGGAAGGTAAGGCAGTTATGAACGCAGCTGATTAGTAGCTTTGCGGCGCCGGTTTACGACCGGCTGTGTAGCTGGCTACGCAACAGGAACGACGCAGTGAGTCTGGAAGCCGCCAAGGCTATTTGCGGCATGCCAGGACTGACCTCGGAGCAGGTGTTCCCGGCGGTGCGAGGTAGGCATGCCATAAACGGGAACTAACGTACAGCTTTACAGCAGTTGCTGTCCTCATCCAAAGCGACCTTGCGGTTTGCCGCCATCCGCGCACTCAACCACGTAGCGTTGCAGCACGCCACCGCCATGTCCGGTTGGAAGCTGGGATTGGACGAGTTGATTTCCGATGGCAACCGCTCGGTGGCAACGTTTGCCATTACGGCGCTGCTCAAGGTTGGGACGGAGGCCACCCTCGACTCGCTGATTGGGCACGCGGCTCAGCTGATGAACGATATCTCGGACGAGTTCCGGGTGATTGTGGTGGAAGCCATCAAAAGTTTGGGGATTAAGTTCCCCGCCAAGCATACCGTACTGCTCAACTTCTTGGCTGGGGTCCTGCGCGACGAGGGTGGCTTCGAATTTAAGCGTGCCGTGGTAGACGCGATTATCCAGTTGACGTCGCTAGTGCCCGCTGCCAAGGAGGCTGCCTTGTCCCACCTTTGTGAGTTTATCGAGGACTGTGAGTTTGCTCGTCTGGCGGTCAAGGTGCTGCACCTCCTCGGCGTTGAAGGCCCCAAAGCCAACAACCCTTCGCTTTATATTCGGTTTGTGTATAACCGTGTAGTGCTGGAGACGGCCGTTGTCCGAGCCGCTGCCGTGTCTGCCCTTGCCCGCTTCGGCATCTACGTCAAAGACTCCAAGATCAAGGCGAGCGTCCGCGTGCTGCTTTCGCGTTGCCTGCAAGATCCCGATGACGAAGTGCGCGACAGGGCCGCGTGGTCCATACGCCTCATGGCCGCCGAGAAGGCGCCACGCTTGCTGGACGAGAAAGTTTTCCATCTCGCTACCCTTGAGCAACGCCTTATCCAGTATTGCAGTGCCCCCACCGGCCCGCCCTTTGATCTCGCCGCGGTGCCCTCCTGTATGCGCGGCGAAGAGCAATCCCATGTCGAGGCTCAAAGCGCGCTGCCGCCCGCTGCCGATCCATCCCCCAGTATCAAGTCCACCAACCCCCAAGTTTCTGCCGCCAGCTTACTTGACCAACTCGAACTGACTCTCGCCCGCCTCCATGCCGCCGTGCCCGAGACCAAGGATTATGGCTCGCTCATCAAATCTTCCCCCTTGGACATCCCACTTGCTCTTACGGAGGAGGAGACAGAGTATGCCGTCCAAGTCACCAAGCACATCTTCCCTAGCCACCTCGTGTTTGAGTTCACCGTCACCAACACCATATGCGACATTATGCTTGAAAACCTCACGGTTGAAATGGATGCGCAGTCCGCGGTTGACATCTTGGGGGGCGAGGCCTTGGATTTGAAGATGGTGGGGACAGTTTCGGTTGACGCCGTTCCATTCGATACCCCCAAGCAGGCCTACGTGGTCTACCTTAGGCCGGAGTCGACCCCGTGGCGGCCGAGTTTGCCTGCTGCCTCAAGTTTACCGCGAAGGATTGTGACCCCAACTCGGGTGAGCCCGACGAGGATGGCTTCGAAGACGAATACACCGTAAACCGCTTGCCAGCTGTAGCCGCTAAACCCTCTAGGTTGATAACCTTAAACTCGTGGCCTGCGACTACATGGTCCCCACCAACCTCGATACCGAAGGTGAAACTGGCTTTCAGGCGGCCTGGGACTCTTTATCCGGGGAAGATTGCTCACAGCTTGTGGAAACTTTCGTCCCCGCCAACGTCGAATCCCTCAAAGGTAATCTTTACCCAAGCCCTTCTGATCTCTTCGTAGATGCGGCGTCACTCATGGCTTCGCTCCTGAGCATGCAGGTTGTCGAGGGCCACCAGGTGGCGCCCAACTCGACTTCGCACACCATGGGGCTTACCGGGCTATTCGCCAACCGGGTGCGCTCCGCCGCCCGTATAAGGATGACTCAGAGTGCTGGGGGGTCGGGGATCGTGGTTGAGGCTACGGTGCGATCACCCGACGCCGCAGTCGTTTCCGCCGTCATGGCATGTTTAGTTTGATCTCCTACACCTTTATAAATGGAATCATGTCATGTCTAAGGCTAGAAATTTATCGTTTACCTTGTATAATTTCAAGTCACCCTTGATTTTATCTACGTGCAGGGGTTTGATATTTTCGAGTGGCTTCAACGAGTCCATATTTAGCGCATCGGGCACTACTAAAGGCGCGACTATCCTCTTACTCCGACTCACTGTGATTTATCAGTTGGTGGGCAGTTCATTTTAACGTCTTTAGCGAAAGATGAACCAATCGCATGATTAAGGCCCCTTGGCTTTTAAAAACCTTTTCCATCAAAAGTTGCATCTAGGATTCAATGATTTCCATCATTACTATAAGGTAGGAAGGCTCTCGCATGCGCAACGATGCTTGTGCTTTCTATAAAACGCTTAGCATTATCCCTTCGCGTAGATCAAACGCCTACCGTTAAACCATCTAAACCCCAAAAACAATGGTTTAGAGCTTCAAACGGGTGCAAATATGACCTGCTAAAGTTAGAATAATCTACAGGCATAGAAAAACAAGGATGGTTTATAAAATGTAAAGTTTTAACCAGTATACACATTCTCAACCTGAAACTTAACGGCTTGTAATGAACCCAAGTTCAATCCATCCAACCAATTTCCCCCACCTTAGTTTGAGATCATGTATCGGTTCACCAAGCAAAGATGGGGTGCGGAGCAACTCTGAAAGTTTCCAGTCCAAGTGACCCTTGAGAAAAGTTACCGGGCTACCCACAAAAGTCTGTTATTTCTAAAGTTTGAACTTGGGGTAAGTCTTAAAGTTGACGCCACCGGGTATGGATGTGGATAATTGTGAGATGGAGGTCAATTTTTAATAGGTGATTGTAATTATCTGAAGAATATATGGCTATTTTGGGATATAATAATCTTTGTGGTAGGATCGGTGGTAGAGTAACTTAGACGGAGGTCAGTTTTAAGCATCCAACAATCATAACCTAATTTCTGACAGTTTATCATGCAACCACGCAAGTCAACCGATGGCCCACGATTATCCAAGGATAGAAATCCATCGAGCCAAATTAAATCTCCATACACCTTACTCATCATCTGCCTGACCATGGGCTTGCAAGTAGCGTAAGATGAACAATTTAGGTGGCAGAGATTAAATTTTGGCGAGCTGTTAAGCAGCCATCCTCAGGGTTTAAACCTTTTCACAAAAATATCATCTACCAAATTTAAAACCCACCTTTAGTTACATTTAAAATGGTACAGCTAACCTGAAAAGCAACGCTATAGGCTCCTACCTGGTTTAGAGATCAGAAAAAGGTATCAAATTTAGGCTACAAGCTCAGCCACTTCACCTAATCACAATTATAGGTGAAGCTATAAATTCTCAGTTATTCGGTTTATATGTCCAAATAATCTGATCTATAGTTGTCATCTCTGACCTTGAAACTGTTGTCACACCGTTACATCTTAGCTTTAGCTCTATGCGGCTATTACCAATTGTAAAACCTATAGACTGGTATCCACTAGGAGGCACTAAATAAAAATATATACCAATTGTAGTTTGAAAACTGTCCTTTAACAGTATACCCAAAGGGGGGAAATGTAAAGAGAGTGCATCTCTTGTTCCTGGAGAGGTGATGGGAAATCTATCACCAGAGAACCTGGGAATATGCTTTTATAATTTAACAAAATAAGACATCAAGAAAAGTGCCATCACCAAGGTGGTCTAAACATAACAAGGAAGAAATTGTATGAAAATAAAATGTAGCCCAAAGAAGGGTGGGGCTTGGTTTGACCCTAAGAAGAATCAAGAACTAAGTATGAATTGGAATCTAGACTGGGCAGAGCTTCTGTTGAAGCGGTCCAGACTTAGATGCTGGCAAAATAAAATTCACATCTAAAATGCAAAGTATATAATGTCTAATACTGTCTAAGACTTCTTAAAAGAGGTCTGAGGCGTGTTCTGACCAAAGACTCATCTGATAAAATAGTTATCAGGTTTTCTAGAAAAGCTGATCAACAAAGAAGTTGGTCTGATGGGACTGACTATATGGAAGCTTGGGGGATGGGACATGGCATTCCATTGCAGTACTAATCTCAATCCAGCCAATAAGATATGACTACTATCAACGGTAGTAGCATATCTTGAGTATACCTGAACTCCAGTTTTTTCTTGGAGGCAAATACTACCAAACTTAGTAATATTATATTTACTATTAGATTTGGATCCCCATTTTGCAATCAAATGTAACACCTGTTTTCATTGGCAGGTTAACTACTCAAATTCATGGCCATTGATGTAACGCTGGTTCTCCCATCACATCACCCCTTGATGCTAACCTAGGCATAAGTGGCCCTTACCTAACGTCAGTCTAAGGGGTGTTTAAGGTCATTGAGGGCGGCCAACTCGAAGCCTTTGGATTTACTAACTTTTCTCTTTTATTACAATCTGTGCTCAGAACTATGTTATAAGATATGACAGGAAATATAAATTGTCAAAACATATACTTGCAGATAATCTTACCATATTAATTAAAATAACATACCTCTATTGAAAGATTAGAAACAAAATTATAGACCTCTGGTAGTATTGTTGAAGATATAGCTCATGTAACATTAAAAAGTTTTTTATTAAGGTGTTAAAGATAATCTGATGACAATGGTTTTATAGTAATCATGTTATAACACTTTATAGAAAGATATTATCAATCCACTCACCTCTCAAATCTAGAACAAGGGTTTCTGTTTCCTGATTTATAAATTTTATGTACTTTAGGGAGTATACCAGTTAGAGATGCTACTAAGTATCAGACCAAAGCAGCTTCAAGTAAGCATATGAACAGGTTTATAGCTTAGCTTAAAAATATTGGAGTGCATATCAGAGGATAGGTACAATAGATTAACTTTATAACAAGATTATACTATAAAAGTGAGATATTAATTGTTGGAAACGTTATGTATGCATTTTTAAGGAGCTTATTATAATAAGAAACCGTATAAGATTGTTGCAACCTTATCAGATAAGTTACAGCAACTTGAATCAAGGGCTTAAAGTAAGGTGTTTTTCTTTAATAAACTTAGGGATAAAACTAGATGGCTATATACCTTTTTTAAACACTATAAAATTAAAACATAAAAAATTTCTTTATAAGCTACCATACTATATGATATCATTTTACCTAGCTTGTTATTAAGGAAGTATCTGAAAGCAAGAGGTTAGTTTGTAGTTTCTTTCATATGAAACCCTTTATAAAAATATTCAAGACATCAAATCTTTTCAAAGGTTCATTTGCTAGATAATAATAACTGATTAAGGAAGAATATTGCAATAGTGAAGGGTAGATTATAGGAAAAATCTAAATTTATACTATCTATATCAAATAAGGTGAGGATGCCCTAGTGGTAGAATATGGACTCATTCTTCACTGCCTCCATGAGTTTGATCCTGATAGATAGACTTTGGTTAGGGGACGATTATGGATGTGTTGGAGTTGTGCACTAATGCCCCAAACTGAGATAGCAAATAGCAAGGTGGTCCATGGAGTTTCTGGCCTATCATATGTCACACATGGAGATTTTAAGGTTTTATTCTCCTTTCTCATCTTCTCTACTTCCCTTCATTAATGTGTTAATGTCCTCAGGTCATACCACCTTGAATAAAATTTAAGAATTAAAATTAGATATTAATAACCAATGAAGGAAATATGCAATAGTAAAGGTTAGATTACAGAAAAAATCTAGATTTAAATTATCTATATCTTGTATATAAAAGTGGAGCTTCTAGTGCATAAAAGGTTACATCAATCACACAGTTATACATAATTTACTTTTACCTCCAGCGTGAGTGATGTAGCTCTTAAATATTGGAAATAAACTCATGAGCCCAAAAAACTTTACCATGAAAGGAAATATAAAATTGTATGGTAGCTTTTTCTATACTCAGCGTAAAGGTGATGGATTTTGGAGGAACTGGTAGGTTGCACCAAAATACAGAGCAATTTTTATGTAGACAGTTACCTTTAAAAACTAACCAAACCTCATTGATGATAACAAGCTTTTATTCAATAAAAAGGGGAAACACATCATAGTCTCTGAGTATTGTCAGTGGCTTGGGGCTAATGGTAAACTTCTAGAGTTTTTTCTGTAGACTCATATTAGGACACTAGGGTACAAAATGGATCCCCTCCAAAGTGACAATTGTTTCAATATTTGTTTTTTAATCCTGGAATTTCTATTGGTACCAGATATTTGGTAACTTAACTTCACTTAATAATATTGATCGACTTGCTTAAATTTTCTGGCAATACAAAATAATAGTGCCTTAGCTTATAGATTTACACCTTAAATGATAATTGGCTTAATAAGATCAATATGATGATAAATGACCAAACAAAAAAAAAAAAACTGGTAATGATGAACTCAGAACAACTCAGGGGTATGGAAAATTGTATAAACAAGTGATTTGGTTAAAGGGACAAAGACCTTAAGTAAATTGATGTAAATTGATGATTAAGAATTAGCACTGGCAGGGCTATAAGGTCTTCTGTAACTTTCCAAAATATCTTTGATAGGAAATTGTTCCAATACAACATATGGTAACATTCTTGTTGATTATGCAGCCTGATATAGTTTGTAGTATTTTAAACCATAGATTGCCATTGTCATAGTTGTACAATTAATCAAACCCTAAATACAGTTAGTATTTAGAGATAAATGAAGTAAATATAAAATTTTGTTCTCATGGTTGGTCATACCATTAAAACAGTTACCCCCAGGTCTTACTTTGGAGATTCAGACCCAACTGGTATCTTATATTAAACAAATTATATATTATATACTTTGGACTAACATAATAAAAGTAATGAACTACAAATACAATAACCATCTATATGTAGAATCCTAGGAATAAACATATTACTTAAACCTTTTTGTTAATTTATTACAGTAAATGTTGCATTTATTCATTTCTGTATGCCTATGAAAAAACTTTAAGTGCAGCTGACAAAATTAGAATTGCATTTTAAAGCTTAAGTTATAATAAACAAGGGTATGTGATATGCATAATTAATTATTATACTTAAACAAAATGTATGAAGCATACTGTATCAACTTTAAACCAATTAAGCTTAATTACATAATTAACAAGCATCATGCACATGTAGTTACTGTGACGGTCAAGGCTATGCCTGACCACCACATAGCCTTAATTTCCTCTTAGGAGAAACTAAGGCTAATCATGTGATTTGCATGGGCCTCAACCCTCAAAAATCAGTCAAAAAGCTCAAATTAAATTTAAAATTGAAGCATTAAAAATATGTTAAATGGTAATAATGACCTTCATTTAAATAATCTGAGAATGAATCAAAGGATGATATTATTATTTTAGATATAAATTAAATTATTTTTTTGAATAGCCCAGATTCCAATCCAATGGTCTAGAATGAATCTAGACAAGTTTTTGAGGTTAAAGATCCTTGGAATAGGCTTTATAAGGACCAAGCTGTCTTAGGGCTCTTCAGGAACTTCCTCAAGCTTAATTCCCAAGTTTTATTTCTTATTTAACCAAGGCAAGCTGACCAGGGGATGGACAATACTGAGCTCCAAGGAGCAAAACTTATACTATGCTAGAATATAAATGAACAGAAAAAGACAAGCGTATCAATTAAACTGAATCAGAAGAATATATATAAAAACTAAAATTAACCAACCAGGTCAGATGTGGTAAAATACTATGTGTTCATGGTGGGAGGTGAATTAAGATTGGGAAACTCATCTTCCTCCTCTGTGTTGGACAGTGTACAGCAGAGTGATGAGAGCATGGGCGTGGGTGCATCCTCAAAAATGAGGGTCAAGGTAGCAAAGTGGCTTGGGAAACTCAAATTTAGCTATGAGGAGGGTTGTGATATATTTGGAAAGGGTTTTTCAGCCTTGAGACAAACTTTGGGTATTGTGGTAAAGGTGGCAATGTTGTTGCTGGTAGCGCGGGCTTTGGGGCCAAATTTTATGGCCATCACTACTTTTTGTACTGCCTTGTGGGCAACTTGTTGGAATCAGAGGAATTCTTTTTTATGAATTTGTTGCATGGGGGGAAGGACAGGGGTGGGTGCCCCCTTGGTCAAGACTGTGACTGATTTCACTATGGCCTTTTGGAGGGGGTAACAATTGGGGGAGGCAACAGCCTCTTTGGTGAGTTGATGGTCACTTCACAATTCATCAGCATCTGAGTGTAGAGCATAGTGGCGAGTTGGGAATTGAGCCGCATATTCTGCATTTAGATAAATTTTGAGGCCTGGGGCCTTGACTGAGTCAGGGATGGGATTTCCCAAATCATCAACTTCCTCCAAATAATTCCAGGGATTTTGGTTGAAGACAATAGGTTGATCAGCATATGGGTGGGCTGGATTGGGTGGCTGGGTGATATTTTTGAATTTACTGGGGTCCATTCTGGCTCCTGATTAGTTGGAGTGGGAGTGGTGGTTTGTCATGTCAGTTCCTTATTGGTTGAATCCATGGCAGTTGCATCTACCATTTTGGGTGGAGGGGAAGGGAAGATTGTATCCCATTTGAAAAAAGCTTTTATGTCAGCTATGGGAGCATCATGGGGGGAGTCAAGCATGTGGGTTCCATCTCAGGCTATGGTGGGCAGCGCCACTTTGAGTGGTCCAGATTAAAATAAATAAAGCAGATTTTGCGCCCCTTATCTACTCTGGCCCAGAAAGGGTGGTTGGGGGCATAGGGGACAATGATGCAAGGGGGAATTGAAATTGCAATTTTATTTGATATTGGGCATATGGTTGCAAAGGCATGAGGGCCCAATAGATGGTTGGCTCCATTGGGAACCACAAATTGTAAAGTGGGGTCAGCACCTTATACTGACAACCTAGCTATTAATTCATTGTATAAAGTTTCAGGGGGAGGAGGTGGGTGGGGAGGCCTGCAAATTGAATCACAAGCGTGGTGTTATCAGGCAACTGGGTGCTAGTGGTTGGGATGGGGGTTTCCCTGGAACACCAGGGGAATGTTGGCTGTAATTGCAGCATTGGCTTTGCAAGTGAAGCTGAGGTCAAAGTACCCCTTGAAGGGGCGGAATTTGATAAAGCCCGCAGGCTGCATAAGTGCCTGGGATAATTCTATTATTTGTTTGTCATTGTAGGGGAACAAGTTGCCATATTCAACCCAGAGGCCAAATTGCATCTTACTTTGGGGGAGCATAATGGGGCTATGAGGCACCATTTGAGAACGTGCAAGGTGGAGGGTGAGATCATTGGGGGGAATGTATTGACCTGAGGAATTGGGAGGCTGGTCAATCTGGTTTAAAAGCGTTTCCCCACTGGGTGGAAGACACTAGGGAGGTTTTGCCTTTGGCCCATTTTGGAGCAGCGGGCAGTCAGGCCGAGGACATTGGTGGTTTGCTTTTTGTCAGTTTTTAATAGTTGTTTAGTTCTTTTTTAATTTTAAATTTTCTCAAATGTGTTATCAAGTGAAGTAGAAAAGTCCATAATTTACAAGTTCTCCTTCATTATATTATATATAAAAAGCAGGCAAAGGTTCTTAAAGCAACTTATACTTCAAACATTTCCCTAGCAGTTTAAAAACCCAAAATTATATTTAAAATTTTGAAAATCAATTTTTCTCAGAAATCAATGATATGGCACCATGGGCGTCTGGAAGAACAGTCTAGAGCTAAAACAGTGTATCACTTACATGCTGCTGCTTCTTAGGGACAAAACCAACTGTTTATATAAAATGTAGGACTCTCTTTGATAGTGCTGTTCCTCTTAAGATGCCAGTATAGCCAAAAGACACACAATTTCTATATATGATGCTCTATCCTGATTGGGGCTATAACTTTAGACCAGTTAGCAAACCTTTCAGAGCAATTGTTAGAAAACGATGTCCCTCACAATTATACAGTTGTAAATTTGTAGTGTTGATAATAAATATCTACATTAGAGCTCAAGTAGTGATGGACTCAAAAATGTTTTTTAGATGATACCATAGTCACAGTGTTGGTTCAGAATATAGATTTATCATTTAGCCCTAAAAGTTACTAAATGAAGCGTATATTTAACACCTTTATTGAAATCATAAAGGCCCAAATAGATGTTAATATCCTAAAAAATCACAAATCAACAAAAAACCATAGAAAAACAAAAATCACTGCTTTTTATAACCAAGGCAGAGTACTGACTAAACCAAATGTCTATAATGTACAAGACTGTTGATGAGGATAAAAGATTTTACTGTAGATATAGTTCTATAGCTCTAGACTAAGTAAAAGAACAGTTGGTGTAAACTAAGGTACCTATTGCTAATAAATCTTCATAAGTTAGAGATGAATAACTCAAATGCGCATCTCATTGAATTAGACCATCATTGTTTAAGTGACAAGATGTGTTTGACAAAATTACTTTTCTAGGTGAGCCAGCAAAATTCAAATTCTTTTTATAATTAGATCATAAGAATTTTACCATTGCCTAAAAATCATATAGTATTGGCAATTTATGTCTAAGAATCTCTAATGATTAATGAAACTAGAAACAACAATGATTTTATAATTAGCAAATCTAATATGTTCATTTAAATGGCAAAAGATAATGAAATTTATCATAGTTTTAATTCAGATCTAAACAAGGCTACTATATAAAAATCTAAAAGCTAACTTTCAACTCTAAAACTACACTGGTGTGTTATAACACAGTATTTATATTTGGCAGTTATGCTAAAAGATTATTGATCCATTTATATATTATTAACCTACTAAAGAGGATAGATTATCACCAGACATTACTTATAAAAATATGATATGAAGGAGGATTAAACTGTAAAAAGCTACACGCTCTTACTTATCTTTGTTGTCTATATTGTAAGTTAGACTTATCATCTTCTGTATACGCACAGGACAAAAGTCACTATAGCTTATAATAGACACTCAGGTTATGATCAAGTGTTAGGAGATTTTTAGTCTGATAAAAACATATCTTTATAATAAGGTAATATAGTTTACTTTTATTAAAGATTATGATGACTAACATAAATTGTATACTTTAATAGAGGTTTGTGACATCTAGTACTAAAAAAATAGAGGTTTGTGACCTAATTTTTTAGGTACCCAGCTGCAGCTATCAAGATAAATATAACCTTAACCCCTTTAAGACAAAAGAGATTTTAAAATAAAAGGCGATGCTATTGACCCAATTAGATAATCTTGGACACATTGTGGAAGGGCGCTGGGTGAAGCTACCCTTTCTGTCTGACTTTTTATAACTTACACCCCAATATCTTTATCTTTTTTTTTTAGTACTAGATGGTCCCAACCCAAGGGGGGATTCATTGATGTACCCCAATACCTTTATCAAACGCTTATTTTTTCTGAATCATCTGAACATCATTTTCATAGTTCAGATAACTCTTTTGTTTTTAAATATGTGTTAAAAGTATAACAACTAGCCTAAAATCCCCCTTTAATCAGAGGGCTCAATTAGGAGAACCCTCAGCTGAAAATTAATACCAGAGGTAACCTTAGGTGATGGATATTTAAAGAAAAAAATCCCAAAAAAGACCCTAAGTTGGCAAAAAAGTAAATAATAGGAATTAATGAAGTTGACAAGTTCAGATGGCACCAAAGCAATTTTTTTATAGAAACAAGGATCAAACCCTTTTTAGATTAGTGCAGTAAATAGAATTTAATTGTTAATTCAGTGAAACTCTCCTAATGTTTGAGAATGCCTAGTAAAAAATTAAATTTTATAGTTTATACCTTATAAAAATGTGCCATCTAAATTTCTATTCAAATCATTTGAGAATACCAATTGTTCCAAAACATAGACATCATTTTTTGTTTAAGTCCACATCCCCAGTCATTCAACCCTAAAATCCAGCACCCTGATGATGGTAGGGTGTTGATGTTTTTTATATTGCCTAATAAAAAACTTTATCCTATTTTATTTAACCGAGGTAAGCCAACCAGGGGATGGACATTACCAAACTAAAAGCTAAAATCATAATAAAAAATTGACAATTCAAACAAAACGCCCATAATGGACAGATCGATTGAGTCATACCTAACAAATATTCAACCAGGTGGGTAGCGAATACTGCTATCCCTCCATGGTGGACAGGGAGGGGGGATCAGGGGGCTTGTCTTCAGACGCATCCATCTCATCCCAGAGTAGGATGCGTGTTAAGGCGGATAGTAAGGGTGTGGGGGCATCAGCGGTATGGGGTTTGATATCCTTGATGACAGGAACTTCCAAATAGTTGCCAGCCATCATATTGCCAACGATGTATTTGGCCAAAGCATCTTCAGCTTTGAGGCGGGCGTCTGGGAGTTTAACAAATGTGGCAATGTTGGTTCAGGTTATTTTTGCTTTTCAGATTCCATGCTACTGTTACCACGTTCTGGATGGCTTCAGTGACGTTTTTGTGTAAAGTTTTTATATTGAGCTTACTTTGTGTAGTAAGTTTTTGGGAATAATGGGAGGTGGAATTCCTCCTGCAAGCGCAGTCACAAATTTGGTGGCAGCTTTGCAGAGTGGATGGCAATTTGGTGTGGCGGCTGCTTCTACTGCAAGCTGGTGGTTGCTGTAGAACAGTTTGGCATTAGGTTGTGGGACATATTTCTGAGGTGGGAATTTTGCATCCCATTCTGCGTTACAGAGCCACTCGACTTGCAGCAATGGTTCTTCAATGACGTTACCTGATTTGTTGATTTCATCCAATAATTCCCATGGGTTTTGGTTGAATTAGATTGGGGAATCAGCGTACAGTTGAGGTTTGTTCAATTTGTTTGCAGATGCATGGGATCAAACTGGGATCCAATCCAATGTTTGATTGGAGAGATTATTTATGGCATTGAGGTGGGGAGAAGGCTGATTGGTGGCTGCAGGTGCAGCTGCTGCATCAGGCTTTGGGGGTGGAGGAAGTAGGATTGTGCCCCATACCTGAAATTGTACGGGGTGGGCATTGGATTGGAGGTCAGCAGATGAGTCATCCAATCTGTCTGTTGTGGTTGAGTAGGGTCATTTGCATTTAGAGTGGTCTAACTTGAAACATGATGGACAGATCATCTGCCCACCCTTGACACGGGCCCAAAACAGATGGTCAGGCGCTGAGGGAATAACGGTGCAAGGTGGAATTGCTTCCACAACCTTACTAAATTCAGGGCTTATCATGGCATATGCCTGAGGCCCAGCAAGTCGTGTGGCCCCATTTGGGACCACAAAATTGTAGGATGGGGTTGGAGCCATAGGCTGCCAAACCATCCATCAGCTCCTGGTGGAGCACTTCATGGGGGAGATGGGTGGGCAGGCCAGCAAACTGGACCACCAAAGTGGTGTCCACTGGGAGCTGGGTCCAATTTGTGGGGAGAGTGGTGTCCTGGAATACCAGGGGCACAGTTGCTGCAGTGGCAGCGTCAGCTTCACAGGTGAAGCCAAGGTCAAAATACCCTTTATAGGGTAGAAATCATTAAATCCAGCGGGTATCATCACCACCTGTACCATTTTGATAATGGCTTGTTCATAGATGGGAATCGTTTCCCATATTCAACCCTTAGGCCATAGTGCATGTTGCTCTGGGGGGGGAGCACTAGGGGCAGTGTGGTACTGCTTGGGTCTGAGCAAGGTGGGCATCCAGGTCCTTGGGCGGAACGAATCAGCCCATGGGTTTGGAATGACTGGGTGAACCAATCCTAGCACGTTTTCCTGCTGGACGGAAAATGGAGGGGAGTTTCGCCGCTGCCCCATGCTGGAGCAGCTGGTGGAGAATCCGAGGACATTGGAGAGAAACTACTATGGGTGAATATGATTTGTTTTTTTTTAATTTGCGTAATTTGGCTTGGAAAGTTATGCCAAGTGGAAAGAGAGTTTAACTTTATCCTAGATTTTCTATTTTTTAAGAAAAATAACAAAAACTGTATTACCAAAAATTAAGGCCATGGAAAAGGGTCATCTGTTGGCACCAATTGAAGGAAAACTATGGTGGAAACATCTGTTTAACCTTCCAAATGAAGTAGTATAAACAAAACTATGAACACCTCACTCTCACTATCACTGTAAGGAGAGTGTCTATAGCTCTCCTGTTCCCAGCATGGCAGTGCTCGGTGCACCAGACCAACGCCAGGGAACTAGCCGTTAGGGCTAGAGTGATTAGAGACCATCAGAGGGTGCTGGAGCCATAATCGCTTAGGCATAAAATTGTAAATATTGTAAGAAAAGCACCAGTAAAAATGATGTGGTACACATATCATTAGGGGATAAATGACCCAGGTTGGAGGGAACCTGGGAGAACAAATGGTGCATGAGGTGAGAGCTGCAAGGTTCATGCAATGGCAAGGGTAACGGAATGTGAGACCTCCTCAAAGAGGTTCATACACAGGAGCTTTTGGAACATCATATAAAATTCAAAATAGCATAAAATGGGGTAAAGGTTTATTTTGGGAAGTCGACCAACAAGAAATGTTAGTTGGGGAAAATGTATTTAAGCTTGGATGAAGAAAATGGGTTTATGCCACAGAGGGCCCAAGCAGCGACTCACCAATAGGGCAATACTGCCATATGAGTTAGTAAAATAGGCTGAAACTGACTTCACTTGAGTTATCAACTGAAGTTGGATTTGAACCAAGTGCGTTATTTTATAGGAGGAACATGTTTCAAAACCCTGTTCCTTGACTAACTGAACCAAAACATCCACCTTAATTTGGTAGATAGTTCGTTTTAACGCTTGGGCTGCCATCAGGGACTGGGCACTTGGCACCCCACTAGGACCAACCTGGGCATATTTTGCCCTTACCCAGAGCTGGTCTAGGGTGTGCTTCAGGTCTGGGAGGCCCTGTAGCTTCACCTTTTGGGCCTCCAAGCGCCCAGCCTTATCTTTGGGGTTGATCCCCACTATGATGTCATGTGTACATGACATTATTCTCTCCTCCTGATGGGGCTCAACCCCCCTGCAGGGGCTTGCACTAGGGAAAATTTATTGTGGGAAGGGACCAACTTCATGGCAGCGACAGAAGGTTTGGGTTGGGATCCAGCAGCCTGGGGAAAACGCTGGTGGAAGGCGTCAATTAGATCTTGGGCATGCACACAGTCACGCGCTGGTACCCAACTGTTTTCAGCAGCGTCAAATCCCTTCCAGGACACCAGGTATTTAAGTCTTCTTTAAACGCGGCGTGAGGCAACTATCTCTTCCACCTCCCACTATGGCGCCCCATACACAAGATAGGCCTCAGGAGTCTCTGGTGGGGGGCCCTCAAACAACGTCAGTTTGCTCTCGTGGAACATCAAGAAGATCTGAAATGAAGAGGAAAGATCTAGCTGGTATGAGGCATGGCCCACCTCTCTAACCACGCGGTAGGGCCCAATCCTCTTTGGTCCCAGCTTCTTACATGGCTGCTTGATTGGGATGTTATGAGCATCAAGCATCATGAGATCCCCTTCCTTGTATGTGGGACCCACTCAGCGCTTCCCATCAGCATTCTCCTTATATACCTGCATAGCCGCCTCCAAGCTTGTGGAAACCCCCTGGTGGACCTTCTTGATGGTCTTGGCAAAGTCCACCACCGCTTCAACCTTCAACCCACAGCTGGGCTCCATGTTAAAGGCGGGGTTAAAGCCATGGCTGGCAAAAAATGGGGAACAGCCATTCGAAGAGTGTAAGGTATTGTTGTAGCTAAACTGGGCCATGAGAAGGTGAGAAGCCCAATCTGAATGATCTGCAGCGGTGTAACACCGCAGAAACTGTTCCAAGCACTGGTTCACTCGTTCAGTCTGCTCATATGATTGGGGATGATAGGCAGTTGAACGGCAAGGGCGAATCTGAAGAGTCTTACACAACTCTTCCCAAAAGACAGAGGTAAATGGGGTCCCCGGTCACTGATGATCTCCTGAGGAACTCCATGGAGTGCAAACACATGCATGACGAAAAGCCTGGCCATCTCAGCCGCGGTTATTGTAGTTTGGCAAGGAATGAAGTGGGCGAACTTTGTAAACTGGTCCACCACCATGATGGCATCGTAACCATCTGAGAGAGGTAGTTCTACAATAAAATCCAACAATAAGGAAGTCCCGGGCCCTTCAGCTTTCTGGACAGGTACCAACAAGTCC
>JAKSZP010016457.1:0-40762 GCA_022478985.1 Massospora cicadina | reverse complement strand
TTACATCTATATTAGGTAGTTGTGTGTGTTTATTCTTCTCAAAGAGAAGTACATAGTTGCCTACCGGAGAAGTAGTCCCAATTATAGAGGAATAATTTCCTGTTTTATACAAAGACAGAAGGTCTCATATTTGTTGGTGCCAGTAGACTTAAGAATGGTGAGCGTACCGGAGTTACTTGGCTATTATCAAGGATTATTGGAGAATTTACTTCCCAATTATGAGCAGGAGTTTTACTTGAAAAGTGAATTTTTATCCTCAATTTCATTGTTAAGTTATTTTAGCTTGCATTATCAGCTGAATTTGCTTAACATCAACCTTGTCTATAGTGACAGGGTGATGTCAGTTTGCTATCACTGATTAAAGCGCAAGACTCAGCCCCTTCCCCAGCAGATATATGAATATTAAGGGATACCACTTCGAGTGTCAGGGCCCATATCTATTCCTTCTGGACATCAAATCTTAGTGAACACCAAGTTAGAGGTGGATGTACCCTATTGGGCTATATGGGGAATTCATTGGGTTCTATCATCAAATGCAGTTTGAGCTGCATGTGGCTTTAGGAATTATACTTCTGGGACATGGAGAGATTAAGGTTTTGTTAGCAAAACTCCAGAATGAATCCAAATCAGCTGACACCAAATTTTAGCAAATTGACATTTGATTCAAATAGATGAGGTCCTTCAGTTTTATGATTTTGGGTTGAGGGACAAATTTGGTCTACTGGTCGAGGCACCAACTGGCGTACTAATGGTGGTACCACGGAGTAATTTGATAGGACTGTTGGAAGAGCAAAAAAACCAAGCAATAGCTTTATTTCAGAAGTACAAGGGGATTTTCGCTGTTGACAATCATTACTTAGGGTGTGCTCGGGGGGTGGTCCATTGAGTAGACACTGGAAATCATCCCCCTATAAGGTCCCAGCTGATCTGCCAATCCAGGGCAGCGGAAGACATTGTCACTAACAAAATTGACAAGTTGCTAGAGCAAGGGATGCTCGAACCATCCAAAAGCCAGTGGGCTTCACCTGTCTTAATTGTAAAAAAGAAGGATGCACCAACCATGTAGTAATAGACTAATGGAAGCTCAACGGTATTACAAAAAAGGACTCATACCCTTTGCCAAGGATTGATGATGCTTTGGATTGGTTATGGGGAGCCTGTTACTTTTCTACAATGGACTTGATATCAGGTTACTGGCAATTTGAGTTACCTGCGGCGGAACAGGAAAAATGCGCTGTAATCACCTCCAAAGGCATTTTTTAACCTATGAGGATGCCTCAAGGGCTGTACAATGCCCCAGATACGTTTCAGCGAGCCATGGATACTACTATTGGTAATCTGAAACTGTCATGCGTCCTTGTATACCTTGACAATATTACCATTTTCTCTCAAACCTTTTTGGAGCATCTCAACCACCTAGAAGCAGGATTCCACCGGCTGTCTGAGGCAAATATTAAATTAAACCTTGAAAATGTAACTTCTTCAAAGATCAGCTGGAATACCTGGGGTTTGTGGTAGACTCTAAAGGGCTGAAACCACAGCCGGCTAAGGAGGAGGCCATCAGCAAAATGACTACTCCCAATAGTAAACGCAACATACAGGTATTTTTTAGAATGGTCAGTTACTACCGGCACTTTATCCCTAATTTTAGCTGTATTGGGGGCCGCTATTCGAGTTGTTAAAAAGGCTCGCTGTGTTTTAATTGACAGAACGTCATCAATCTGATTTTGATACACTTTGTACAGCATTGATCAGTGCACCAGTGTTACTTTATCTGAACTTTGCTCAGGAGTTTATCATTCAGATGGATGCATCCCTTTCTGCTGTTGGGGCAGTACTTTCTCAGAAAGATGACAAGGGAGAGGAACATCCTGTAGAGTACTGTAGTCAAAGTCTGAACTGACATGAGCGTAATTATACTGTGACTGAGCGGGAGTGCTTAATAGTGATCTACGAGTATAAGCAATTCAGAGTCTATCTGTATGGGGTAAAGTTTGCAGTCTTAATAGATCACGCATCATTATGCTGGTTGCAGAACTTCGTAGAACCTGAAGGCCATTTGGCTCAATGGGCTCTTAAGTTGCAGGCTTATGACATCAAGATCCTCCATCAGCCAGGAGTAAAGCATCAGAACGCTGACTGTTTATCTCATTTGCCAACTGTTGCAGTGATGGCGGACCTTAGTGACATGATGTATGATAAAATGATCAGGGGAAAATAAGATGATGAGACACCCCAAGTGATCAAAGTTTTAAATGAGATGCGAAAAAATACCTTCCAACAGAATGGGTAACTGTACAAGCAGATTGGCGATTCTACAGTGAATTTTCCGCGACATTCAGAATGGTCGGGAATCATTTATGAAAGCCCACAGGGCGGTCAGACATGATGGGGTGTGCAAGGCAATGGAGTTGTTGCGCCCTCAGTACTATTGGGAAAGATGAGTTTTGATGCTCTTAAAACAATTTCCTGTTGCCATCAGTGCCAAGTGGAGAAGCCATTCTGCTGCAAGACTTCATACCAGGTAGTGAAACCATATTTTGCTTGGCACACAGTTTCCCTAGATGTCGTTGGTCCCTTGTCAATAGAAGCTAACTGGTGTAAGTACATTCTTGTGGCTATTGACCACTTGACCCAGTGGGTCAAAGAGAGAGCAATATGAGATTTGGGGGCAGTTACTGTGGCCAAATTCGTGATGGAATGCATTATTCAGTGACATGGATGCCCTCAGTTCATTTTCACCGATAATAGAACCAACTTCACCTTGCACATCCTCCCCAAACTGAATGAGCTTATAGGAATTCGCGGTGTTCTGATGACCCCATACCACCCCAAATCTAATGAAATGGTCAAACGGGTAAATGGGCCTCTGGTGAACATACTATGAAAATTAGTAATGGAATGACCTTCTGATTAGAGCTCTCTCCTTTCCACTACCATGTTCACCTATAACATTAGCTACCATTCCGCCACGGAGAAGAGTCCCTTCCAACTACTATATGGCTGACACCTTGCCCTTCCAGCGTTACTTTATTTGTGTTTACTAGACATCAGCAAAATGGAACCCCACCACTAATTGACTAACCTCATAGACATTCTGATCAAACTGCAAACTAAAGCATATTCCTTCAGCTCATCCAAGAAGATCTTGAATCAGGCCACCGATCAGGTACATTGTAGCGGGCTAGCACTGTTCAAGGAAGGTGATATGGTTCCTTCCATGACCAACATGGATTAGGTGGCAACGCAAGCTGGCCTTTACTTGTTTTGTCCGTTTGAAGTTATAGAGAAAACTGGGGTCAACATGTATACCATCAAGGACCCCACAGGTGGTCAGATCATTAACTGGGTATATGCAAAGTTTCTCCAACCATACAAACAATAGGAGCCTTATTGTCCAGTCAAGGAGGGGGTAATGTCATAATTCCAATATGACTGGACAATAATTGTGGGACATCTAGGGCGGATTGGGAAGAATTCGCTGAACATAATATAAGTTACAATTATTTGAGTGACTTAAGATGAGGCAATATTGGGATATAATTGGTTATTATTGGATTGCCTCTAAATAAGGTGATAAGGCGATAAGGCGATGTCAACATTTGACAAATATGAAGTAAATAGCCTACAATTAGGGCAATAGAGGATTTGATAATAATAATCTGAAATCAAGGAGAATCTGCAGAATAGAATAGCCCATGCTATGAGAAGTATAACCTGAAGCTGCTGTATATAAGTGAGATGGGCGATTGAGAGAAAGAGGTTGTTAAAAGTAGAGAGAGAGCGGAACAGCAAAAGATCGCTGTATTTATTAAAATAAATAAAAGATTTGATTGGGGCAATTGCTCCTATTTTTAGTATATTTTCAAGTGTGTTCAAAGGATCAACAATCCCCGCATCATCTGTCTATTGCTCAGTGGGTTCAACCTGTATGAATAATATGGCAGATCTTAATGGTATCATCCAATTTTATAACACCAGGTCTTAGAAAGCCAACCCAAGTCAGAAATTTGCTTTCATTAAAATTTTAAAAAATCTTTTATAAATTCGTTGGAATTGACCCTGGCAGAAACCAATTCAGCCACCCCTTTAATATGAGTAAATCTGCTTATGTTTGAATAAGTGAGGGTCCCTCCCTGGCAGCTCAAACGATTACATTACCAGAGCTTATGAAACCTTTGCGTAAGTCAGATGACAAAGCCTCGAACACAGGCTGAGTACCCATGAGTACATCAGCTGCTACTGCCCAAGAAAAACGTACCCATGGCCCCATTTTTCCCAATTTCTCATATATAATGCAACTGCTTTTGTAAGGAGCATTTTTCAGTCCATTTTCACCTTTAAGTTTTATTAAAACTATTCCCACCCAAACCTACTCTGTGAGCTCTGTTGCTTTCTTTAAAATACTTTCACTTAACACAGTGAAGTATGAAACAATCTGCATCCTAGAGCTTATAGTTGTCTAGTGGGACCTCAAAGCCATCATTATGGTGTTACAAAATGGTGATTGTGATCTAAGAATTTGCTACAAGCCTATGATGCCAATCTGCCGCTTCAGAAGAGTTCTCATATCCACTGAACTCTTCACAACGACCTGTTTCCCATTCAGCACCTTGTAGACCAGCTTCAGGTCTACCTCTCACTCTACAAAATAATCAGAGAATTCGAAAAAAATCTGCCTCACCAATCTGCTGGTGGTTCAGCCCAATTCAGGTGGAGTGAGGCCATCTCTGCTAATTGTGATTCTCCATTTGGAGATGAAAATTCACCGTCCACACAACCGCGAAGTGGTGACTAGGCACTGGACCATCTGGACCATTTCGCCGAGGGCCATTTCAGCTCAAATCAAATTTGGTAAACTGATCTGCCATGATGGCGATGCACCCGACCTCTCTCCCAACCCAAAACCTCTCAATGGATGTAAGATGTGGCCTAAGGCCTCCCAATAGTCAGATTTATTTGAAAAAATTCAATTTGTGAACATAATCAGCATTTTCAAAAATTTTAAAAAATTTTATTATATCAAAATTTTTATTGTGATGAACCAGTCCAAGATGGTTGAGAAATCATAGCCAAAGGTCACCAACTGCAACCCAGGAGGATTGGTCATCCTCCTTGCCTCTCCCACCCTTGGGGGATGCCCCAGCAAGACCTACGTTTGCCCCATTGCAGCCATTTGGTTTGCTATGAGGTCCTTTGGTATGTTTATTAACTTTTATAGCCCTCACCAGAACAATAGGGGATCCCTCCTACAACTTCTCAGAACTGCTATGCCCTTGGCATTCTGGGCTTTCCACTGGGTTTTTACACACCCATATTGGAAGCCCAGTCTTACTTTAATCAGCAGATTCCATGACATAAATCCGCTACTGAAACCATGGGAGGAGCAATGGCCAAAATTTGTTTAGATGTAATACTGTGAAGTGATTTTCCTCATCTGATTCAGTCAAGAAAAGTGCAGGATTTTGACTTAAAAATCCAGTATGCACGCTCAGTGCTCCTTTCAGAAAACTTGTTTTAAAATTAAAAAACAGAATTGCGGTAGGTATGAGCCATACAGTGCCCCAACATCTGCAGCTTGCAGAAATATAAGAGCTTGGTGGTCCTACCGCACAGTCAACTCATGATGAGCCCCCTACAAGAGACATCTCCAGTGGGTCAGGGACCACTTACACCTTCCAATTCCTTGTCATAGATAGACCAACTTTGCTCTGTGGAAGAAAACGTACAGAAAAGTATGCAATCAGATGTTCCAACCCATTGTGCTCTTAGTGAAGGACAGCCCCCACTGCAGCTGAAGATGCATAGCACGCTACAATGTAGGATATGAAGAGGTCCACATGCTTGAGGACTTGAGGTGACAAGAATACCTCTATTATTGAGTTGAATGCCTGCTGGCACTCAGGCATCTATTGGAAAGGAATGTTTTTGCCCTTGAGTGAATGCAGTGGTGTGTCCAACTGTAAAAATGCGAGGAGAATTTTTCCAGGAATAATTTTGTGTTAAGGAAGCTTCTCAGTTGCTTCTGAGTTGTCACAGTTAGGTAATTACGGATGGGATCAAAAGTTTACTGGGTGGAATGGCGTACCCATCCTTTATGATGAGATTACTTAAGAAGTTAGCTTTCTCCCAGGAAAATTGCACGTTGGTGGCTTGAAGAACATTCCTGCTTTATGAAAAACAGCCAATGCCGCCTCCAAATCTTTTGCATGCTATTTAGGTGAGGGTGAGTGTAACAGGATGTCATCAGTTTACGCTACTGCGAAGGTGAACTGGAGATCACCTAGCATACTATTAATTATCCTTTGGAAAGTTGTGAGCGCATTCTTTAACATGAAATACATTACTCAAAATAGAAATATACCTCTTCTAGTCCAGATGAGGTAAGCCATTCCTGACCTCCAGACACCCAAATTTGGTTAAAGGGTTTTACCAGATCAAGGCTATAAAGATACTCGTGACTTTACAATTGCTTGGTCAATTGTCTGTTCCAGCGGGAGTGGGTAGGGGTCATAAACCATGATGTTGTTGAGGTGACCATAATTCAAGCAAGGACATAGGGAACTGGAATCCCTTTTGGAAAAGACAATGAGTGAGGCAACTGAGGATGTCTTTTGAATAACCAGCCCTTTTTAAGCATGTCATCTAACCATGCATTGATTATGGCATCTTCTTCCACCATATGCAGGTACAATGGGCAGTTTATATTCACCACAGCCACTGTCATCCAGAACTTTAAAATTGGATTCAGTATGCGGTGGAAGGCGGTTGTCCTTTTCAGAATTGTAGATGCTCTGGTAGGCCATCAACGCAGAAGGAAAACAAAGCGGAAGACCCACAGGAGAAACAAGGGTTGTAATGGACCCTCAGCTCCGAGCTTTAACAAGGATGTCAAGCAATGAAGACTCGCCCTCCACCTGGGCGTTGGCAAATGACAGCGTGTTTGTACCAGGTGGATTATCACATGCTGATGATGCCACTAACCCACACCCAAAATTCATGGAAATACGAGGTCAGGTATTAAAGAAAAGTGATCGCAGAAACTAAACTTTTGAACTGAGAAAGGCACTCAACGTTGCACTTTGAGAGATGGCTGGGAGGCCAATGACATAACCAACACCTCTGGCCCCAGGTACAAGTATAGTTTGAGCTGCTTGGCCACCTTCAGACTCATAAGTTACCCTCTGTTACCATGTCAACTAGTCCTTAAAGGCCACCTGGTTTGACCTGATCCTAATTTTCAATAACAATAAAAAAATAGTCGTAATTTTGCATATTGGTGGTTGTGCACAATTCTGCTAGCAAAGTAGAAATTGTAACCAAATCAGGGGGAAGAATTGTTTAGAAGGAATTTGATGTTTTTGAAAGGGGTTGGATTACATTCTCCTCAGGCTGAACATCCTCTAACTGAGGGGCAGGTAATATGGAGATAACCTGTTCTGTAACAAGGGCTGCATCGCCCCTGGAAACTCGGAAGATACTGAAAAAACGTCTGGATTAGAAACAAAGACCAGGTCAGCAAAGCCAATCTTGAAGTTGCCATCTTTTGTGCATGGATTATGGCGGAGGGTCACATTAATTAAAGTCATTGCCATGTAGATCTGTTCCAATGTCACCATAGAGGTGGACCAAATAGTGTGGTTGGCAGAGACTGAAATCAGAGCAGTTCAGAAAATCGCTTAGACGATATCCAAGGGTAGATCAAGTAATGGGGCTTGCTCTCAGAAGGCCACAACAAAGGAAGCCAAGTTAGGAGAGTCAGTAATCATAGATAATATATGGAACAGGCATTTGGAACGCGGCACAGAAGGTTTCAAAGCTGCGTAAGCTAATGTAAAAAGTGGGGTAGGTTCACCTGCCTGAATGACAGGTGCAAAAGGCCCGCACACACCAGTGGGCATCACTTTCAACCACATCCAGAAGGGCCATGCTTTACTGAGCATCTTTCCATTGGGTGTAACTGTTCAGGGCAATTAAGGATTTCATCTGCAACTCATTGATGGCGTTGAGGACCTGATTAGCAACTTCAAGTGAAGGAGAAGCTAAACCCACTACTTAGGGTGGTCTGAGGTAGAAGTGGAGGTCTTGGGGTAGTCCAGATGTGGAGAAATTCTTCCAACGCCACCTGGGAGCTGCTTACAAATTTGGTGATTGACCAGATAAACAACATGTTGAACGCCACTAATTGCATGTTCATTGAGTAGCTGGTGATTACTGGTGTGCCCATCTTGATGAGAAGGGTGGAAATGGCGAAATCAATAGACTGTCAATTAGTCAGGGAAGCGTCCGAAAAAAAGTTTAGATTGGCCTGCAGTCAGGGTGTGAGAACACCTAGAATGTGAGCCAGAATGCCAGAGGCACTGCTGCTCAGATGACGTTTAAATGGACTGGGAGGTAGGTGGATAATGAGCACCAATGGGACGCAAAAGTGATAAGCAACATGGAAAAAGGCCAGGCTGTTGCAGCCCTAGAGCCTGTAGTTTTGAGCGTGGTGAGAAGTTGGGCTGGGATGATGGGTTTGGATCCCTTCATGGGGGAAATTGGAATCATGTCATTGGTGAAAGTACATATTCTCACCTGGACCAGGGATAATTTTGCACATAAAAATTGAGAAGCTGGTGGCGGATTACTTTGGTGATTGGAGAAAAGTTAAAGAAGTCTTTAATGCGGTAGGCCCAGATTTCTGTGGAAGGCAACAAAGTCGCCAAAATGTCTGTGATGTCTAGTTGGTGTGCAACCTGTAATTCCACATTTATCAGGTATTACAGAATACTGGAGAAGAGCGATTTAAACTAAAAATGTGTTTGGAAACTGGGAATTTTTATCATTTTTTTAAATAAAATTGAGTCTCAATCCTCCCAGTGTTGGATAATTGTTTAGATACTCATTTAACATTGAGAATAGCTTTGAGATGCATAGGATCAGAGCCCTTGAGTTTTGACCTTACCCAGTTGAACTTCAAGTAGAGGGAAGTTCTATATTTTAAACTGACTCTGAAAGTGTCAGCAGCGGGATGAGTCATCATCAGTTTGTCCTTAGGTGCCTGAAATGTGGTTCTAATGTGATTATGCCAATTCAAGCTGCGATATATTGCTTGATAGGTAACAAGAGCCTCCCAGTGCATTCTATGTAGGGATGGTCCCAAGTGGTCAGGAATGGGTTTGGGACACACACCCTTCCTGCATCTGATTGCTCTGGTGCCTATTTGGTTTTGGGGGTTTGGCGGATTGCTTTTCAAGGCCACAGGGGAAGATTTGTTGCTGGTAACTGTTTTTGCCAAATTTAAGATCAGTCAAGAGGAGGGACTCACTCAGTCCATCCCTAACTCCCTATTTTTAGAGACATTAATGCAGATTTCTTCAATCCGCTATAACAATTATCTAGCTATTAGCACAGAGATTGGTGGTTATACTTTCAAAGGGTAAGCCATAACCTACTACTCGTCTACCACATGAGCAAATCACCCTGGGAGATATTGGGAGCGGCCAGCTTTCTCGAACTTTTTTGTAAGGGAAAGGGAAAGGGAAATGGAAGGCCACCTGGTCTAAGCACAAGGGGCGCTCTCCCAGAATTAAACTAAGCCTCAGTTTCATAATTTATCTATTTTTACTATTAAAAATTTATATATTTGTGGTTTTAGCTCCCCCTAAGATTTTAATAAAGCAGTTGGTATAAATTTGGCAGTATTCTGAAGATATGTTGAAGGGGTTTTTGTGCAGGGTTCAGCCCACTGAGCAACAGGACCAACAATAGTATGATCATTGTCCTTAAAACAACAAAATAAACTTATAATAAAATATGGAGTACTTTCTCCCACTACACTTCTTTATTTAATATATTATTTACAAAAAATCCTCGCTGTTCTACTCTTCTAAACTACTAACAACCTCCTCTCATCAATCGTCTCATATCGCTTATATATCAACAACTTCAGATGATCTCAATTTCTTGGCTTAGTAATTCAATTTTCCATATCTCATTGGTTATTACAAATCTTCATTCATACTTTCACAATTTCCTAATTTAAGGCAATTTCTTAATTATTCATCATTCATCAATATCTCCTAATCGCCTCATATGGATGTGAACTAATAATCATTTGCATCAACCCAATATCGCCTCATATGGATATGAACTAATAATCATTTGCATCAACCCAATATTGCCTCATCTTGAGGCACTCAAATGATCATAACTTGTATCAAACTTGTCAGATTCTATCCATTCTGCCATAACAACTTAGGGATTATCGTCCAGTCATATAAGAACTGTGACATTACCCCCCCTTTTGATTGGACAATAAGGCTCCTATTGCTTATACGCCTGGAGGAACTTGGCGCGAACTCAGTCATGATCCAACTGCTCATGGGGTCCTTAATAATATATGCATCCATATCTGTCTTCTCAATAACTTCGAATGGCTTAAATTCAGATACTGGCCAATCTGTGCTTTGACCTAAAACCGTGTTGATCATGGAATAGAACCATATCCCTTCTTTTAACTGGGCTAATCCGCTTTGCTACACCTGATTGTTATAATTGAGTCTTAATCTCTTAGCTAAACTGAATGAGTATGCTTCAGTTTGCAATTTGATTAAGGTGTCAGATAGGGTCATCAAATATGTTATGGATAAATAACATGATAGTGGGCATCAACCCCAAGGATAAGGCTGGGCGATAGGAGGCCCAGAAGGTGAAACTTCAGGCCCTTCATGACCTCAAGCACACATTAGACCAACGATGGGTACAAGCCAAATATGCCCAGGTTGGTACAAGTGAGGTGCATAACGCCAAGCCCCTTGTGTTGGCTCAGGCGTTAAAATGGACAAGGTATTCAATTAATGACAACAGTTTAATTTGGTTGATTGAGAAACGGGGGTTTAAACCTATTCCATTTATAAAATTATGCGTTTGGGTAGGGTACAACTTCATTCAATTACTTGAGTGAAGTCAGTTTCAGTGTATTCTACTAAATTAGACAGAAGTGTTTTCCTATTGGTAAATAAGTGCTTAGGACTGCTTCAGAAGACCCTGAATTACCCCAACAATGTTTAAATTTGATTTTAGTGAACAAGATTCCTTGTTGGTCGACTTTTCCACAATAAATTTCCCTGTTTTTCCCATTTTTATTAAATGTTATATTGCATGATCCTGTGTGCGCACCTCTTTGAGGAGATCTCATGTTACGTTAACCATTCCATTTTATCAAAGATTAGGTTTTCCCTTAGTGCACCATTGGTTCATTCAGGTTCCCTCTAACCTGGGACGCTTACCACTTCTCCCTTTGTTCACTGGATCATTTTTGGTTGGGTTTTTACCTTAATAATCGCTCGCTTTTTCTTGAGTTATTATTGCTTTAGCACCCTCTTCTGGGCTCTAGTAATGTTTATTCAGGGACTTGTTCCCTAGCATTGGCCCTGTGCACCGTGCACTACCACGCTGGGAACAGGAGAGTTATAGACACTCTCCTTACATTAGTCAATCAACCCCTTAATTTTATGTGCATGAACTTTTTCCGTGTGGGAAATTTCCAAAGGGCAAACAGTGGGCGCCAGCTGTGGGCTTCAGCTGTGGTCAGCTGCACCGCTGTTTCCTCTTTTTCCCAAAGGTTAGAGCATCTCGGCATTATTTTAGCTGCCTCCAACTGGAAAGTACCCACCCTTCATGATTGTACCTAGTGGATACGGATGCTTCTGGGTCTGAAAGTCGTGATTCCATAACTTATCGCAAAAATTCCCAAAATCAACTTAAATAAACAGGGTTTAATTTGGCAGCACGATCTGATGATGCTGTCAGAATTGGCGCGGATGGCCTGGGGGTTTTGTCCTTGGATAACATCAGGAGTTCCATATCTGTTATGAGAATAGAGTCATTCGCGCCTAAAACGCGTTTTATAATGGAAACCTTATATATACCTCTGAACCATATTTTCACTATCATGGCTCAGATATGAAATTTACTCCTGTGTATCAAATCACCCCAGAAAATCCCCGTTTGACCTCTTCAATGATTTGCAGCACTCAAGAAAGTTGAAAAATAGCTGCGCTTACAATACAACAATATTTATGCCCCTGCAGAAGATATGGTAAGATATGTGGCCTTGGTAGTAAGAATGTCCAAATATCCCTCTCCATTCTTTGATCAAAACACATACCAGGGTGACATGTTAATGCCAGATGAAGAGTTTATTAATTAATTACCGGCGTTTTCTGCTATAAATAAAGACCATTCCGGGTATTTCTTACTGACTGCTACCCTTTCCTCCCCTTTAGGAAATTCAACATCATTATTCTGGTGGATACTGGGCTTTTGAAAACTTCATGGACCAAAGCCTAGCCGACTACCTTGAGCTGAGTTACTTGCCAGGTAGTATGGTTATGGGAGGGGCGTCCCAAAGTATTCCCACTCTGAAGATCATTGGGACAGTGGACTATCAGGTTGGCAAGTACCACTTGTCTGATTACTTCCTAGCTATCAAAAACTTCATGTTCCCTATCATTTTGGGTGTGGAGTGGTGGAGGAAATTTGACGTCAAAAACAACTTTAAAGAGAATACCATATCCTTTACATTTTAGAATGGTCGCACAATTGTGGTTCCTTTGTCTGAGGCTAATGTTCAGGGCGAATTGCCCCACTGGCCCCAACTTCACACCCTTAGCCTTGCCCCTAGATTGAATCCCACCGAAGAGGTTCCTCTACCTTCTTGTTTGGAGGGTTTGGAATCGTCCTTTGATGCAACATCAGCAAGAGCACTACCTGATCACTCTGAGTTTGATTGTGAGTTCAAGCTCACTGTGGATCTGGTGCGTATATACTCCCCCATTTATTTATTGATCGTTTGGGAGGAAGAGGCGTTGGATGTGTGTATGAAGGAATAGTTAGCCAAAAGTGCGATTTTTCAGCGTACCTCCACTGTATGTTCCCCACTTCTCTTTGTTGAGAAGTCTGTAGTACTCTACGCCCATGTGTAAACTATGGGAACCTCAACAACGTCACTGTACCAGATCTACATCCCATCCCTTTGGATTCTCAGATTGCGCGCTATGTGGAGAAGGCTAAGGTCTTTTCAAAGCTGGATTACCTCAATGCGTTCATTAAGATTTGGATTAAAAAAGGGACAGGAGTGGTTAACCATATTTCATACCAGAAAAGGGATTTTCCAGTTTCATGTCATGCCCTTTGGGCTTAAGAATGCCTCTGCTATCTTTCAACGCCGCATTGAGCAGCGTTAGGAGACTCGTTAGGGGTATGCGCGAATGCCTACAAGAATGATTCCTGGTGTTTTCCCCTGATCACGAGTCCCATGCAGTACAATTTCAGCAAGTGGTAAAGAGGTTAAGAGCATCCTGCCTCACACTAAAGATCAGAAAGTGTGGATTCTTCAAGTCCCAGGTCACTTTTCTGGGCAACATCATGTTTGACCAAGGAGACATGATAACTCCAGACAAGGAGAAGGCTATTCATGAATGGCTTACCCCCACTTCAGTCAAGGAATTGAGGAGCTTTTGGGGACGTGTACGTTCCTTAAGAAGTTTACGCTAAATCTTTCCGAGGTGGCAGCAGCCTCATATTTGGCTAGTGGTGAAAAGGTGCTTCAGTGGTCCCCTCGTTTTAAATGGACACCTTTCAAGCAGTAAAGTGCACCCTGTTGTCACGTCCATCCTTTGCCATGTCGACACTTCAAAAGAGTTATTGTGTCTACTGATGCCTCCAACTTCGCCATAACAGCTGCCTTGTTACAATTAGGCGAAGATGTGATAGAGCATCAGGTGGGATATTTTTTAGGAAAATGTCTTTTCTTGAGTTGAATTACGCCGTTTATGACTAAGAGTTACTAACAGTGGTGGAGGCGTTGACTTATTGGCGTAACCGCTTGCATGGCTTCCAACCTTTCTGTGTACGTACAGATTACCATGCCTTGCTGTAATACCGCGCCCCTCATGTTCTAACCCCACAGCAGACCCGTTGGCATGAGGCCCTTTCCCAATTTGCATTTTTTTATGAGTTCACCAAGGGCAAGGAGAATGGTTTGGAGGATGCTTTAAGCCGCAACCCTGATTTAGCTCCTGATCCCAAGGAGGTAGAGGTTCAGAACACCCAGTTGATTATTCCACCGGGTAAGATTTTGTCTCAACTTCCTGCTCCCTCAGCCAACACGCCAGCGCTTGAACCTCTGGAAGATGCGGAGGAATACAGACTGTTCAGAAAGGTAGTCCTTTCTCAGCCGCAATCAGCCAAATATACTATGTTCCTTGATAAGAGCGCTTTGAATCAAGAGGATCTATCCAGGGGTTATCAAATGAAGGATGATATAGTGTGGTTCCAGGGGCGCCTATGGGTTCCTGCTGGACCACTGCGCCTGGAAATCATCCGGGAACATCATGATGGAATCACCATTGGTCATCCTTGGAAAGAAAATACCTTGGATTTAATACGGCGCACCTACAATTGGAAGAGCTTGCCTGCTCAAATGGGACGGTATTGTAAAGAGTGCTTGATCTGCACTCAAATGAAACCAAATCGTCAACCTTTAGTGGGGTTGTTGGTACCAATCCCGAAGGCTGAAGGACCCTGGACTTCCCTATCGGTGGATTTCGTTGTGTAATTACCTGTTTCTGATGGTTATGATGCCATCATGGTGGTGGTGGACCGTTTTACAAAGTTCGCCCACTTTATTCCTTGCAGAACTACAATAACTGCGGCTGAGATGGATAGGCTCTTTTTCACTCATGTGTTTGCGCTTCATGGGGTTCCCTAAGAGATTATCAGTGACTGGGGACCCCATTTTACCTCCATCTTTTGGGAAGAGTTGTGTAAGACTCTTCAGATTCACCCCTGCCGTTCAACTGACTATCACCCCTAATCAGATGGGCAGACTGAACAAGTGAACCAGTTCTTGGAGCAGTTCCTGCTATGTTACACAGCCGCGGATCATTCAGATTGGTTTACTCACCATCCTATGGCCCAGTTTAGCTACAACAACACTTTGCATTAATCAATCGGTTGTTCACCCTTTTTTGCTAACCATGGTTTTAACCCTGATTTTAACATGGAGCCCAGCTGTGGATCTAAAGTTGAAGCGGTGGTAGACTTTGCCAAGACTATCAAGAAGGTCCATCAGGGGGTTTCCACAAGTTTGGAGGTGGCAATACAAGTATATAAGGATAACGCTGATGGGAAGTGCCAGTGGGTCCCGCATACAAGGAAGGGGATCTCGTAATGCTTGATGCCCGTAACATCCTTATCAAGCATCCATGCAAAAATCTGGGACCAAAGAGGATTGGCCCTTACCGCGTTGTAAGAAAGGTGGGTCATGCATCATACCAGTTGGATCTTCCTTCTTCGTTTTGGATCTTCTCTATCTTCCATGGGAGTAAATTGATGTTGTTGATGCCCCCCACCAAAGACTCCTGAGGCCTATCTCGTGATTGGGGAGCCATAGTGGGAAGTGAATGAAATAGTAGCCTCCCGCCGTGTTAAAAGAAGACTTGAGTACCTGGTATCTTGGAAGGGTTTTGACGCTGCAGAGAACAGTTGGGTACCTGCGTTTGACTGTGTGCATGCCCAAGATCTGATTGAAGCTTTCCATAAGCTTTCCAAGACCGCTGGATTTCAACCCAATTTGACCATTGCCACAATGAAGTTGGCCCTGCCCACAAGAACTTTATCTAGCGCAAGCCCCTGAAGGGGGGTTGAGCCCCATTGGGAGAAGAGGGTAGTGTCATGGTTAAATGACATGATAGTGGGCACCAACCCAAAGATAAGGCTGGGCGACAGGAGGCCCAGAAGGTGAAACTTCAGGCCCTCCATGACCTAAAGCACACATTAGATCAACGCTGGGTACAAGTCAAAAATTCCAGATTGGTACTAGTGAGGTGCATAACGCCCAGCCCCTTGTGTTGGCTCAGGCGTTAAAACGGATGAGGTTTTTAAAGATTTACTCTTTTGGTTATTATCAGCAAGCAACCCAGTAACCTTTTTACTGCACAGGTTCAATTTCCTCATGCACTTCATCACATTATATAGAATGAGTTATTAATTGATAATGGTATGGAGACTATTATCCATAGTTGAGTATGAATTATATTATGGCCCAACGCTTGGCCAGTATTCCTGATTAAATACTCACAAAATTTGTAATCGTAGGGATTTGTTCCCTATACTCTTGTCCACCCAATCTTTGCTGAGATAGCCCAGTGACAATCTCTCTCAGCCCAACACAAAGTCAGCAGCTATCCCTGATTGTGGTTCCTTCTTCTCTAGATCCACGCTTAGATCTTTACACTTCTCTCTGAGAGTCTTCCAATTATTGCCTTCTGCAATAATATTTTTGAGATAGAACAACACAATAGAAGCTGATAGTCTAACTATACACCGAATTGATAATGTAACTACTGTTCTTGTAGATAGTAATAATGTTTTCATAGGTATTTTTTATTATAGTAAATCTTATGGAATATATAGTGGGGAATTTTGCTGTCCAACCCTCGGTTGACACCTCTTCGATGAAACAGCAGCTGTTGCTGTTGAATTACCCATCCCTGTCTTTGAAGCGATGGTATTCCCCATCCTGCTAGGATTCCATCATTGGACATCCTCGAGACCTCAAATGGAAATGGTTGAAAAACGTGTCCCTAACATTTTCTTCTCAATCCAAGCGAACCAATCATATTTTTCTAATGACCTGCTTAGGTAATGGGACTTATTACCCATTAAGGCAGGTCACTCACCAACTTATTGATTTGCTAGTTTCAGGCGGCATCATTATGCCTTGCAACATACTATTCATTCCCAATCAGTTGGTGATGAAACCTGATTGATCCCAATTGGTACAACTGATAGTTAATCGCTATCAGATGCCCCTATTTTGTCAGCAACTCTGCACAATGAGATCTTAATTATTTGTCCAGATTGATCCTCAATGGATATGACCAGGTGAATATCTCAAGATTCCCCAAATGTAGTTCCTCCCAAAACTTGGGCCAACCAGTTTCCAATTCACCTCGCCTTAGAGAATCTTCCTCTAGCAATACCAGATAATCTAGCAGGCTGGGAATATGGGCAAAAATCCCAACAGTATTTAATTAATGACGATGGTTCAATTTGGTTGATTGAGGAACGGGGGTTCAAAACCTGTTCCATTTATGAAATTATGCATTTGGGTAGGGTACAACTTCAATTAATTAATCGAGTGAAGTCAGTTTCAGTGTATTCTACTAATTCAGATTGAAGTGTTTGCCTATTGGTGAATTGGTGCTTAGGACCACTTTGGCAGACCCTGAATTACCCTGACAATGTTTAGATCTGACTTTTTGTGACCAACATTCCTTGTTGGTCAACTTTTCCACAATAAACGACCCCATTTGTCCCATTTTTATTAAATGTTATCTCAGATGATCCTGTGTGTGGACCTCTTTGAGGAGGTCTTGCGCTACATTAACCATTTCATTTTATAAATTATTAGGCTATCCCCTAGTGCACCTTTGGTTCATCCAGGTTCCCTTCAACTTGGGACGCTTACCACTTCTCCCTTTGTGCACCGCGTTGTTTTTGGTTGGTTATTTACCCTAACATTTGCACTCCTTTACTTGAGTTATTATTTCTCCAGCACTCTCTTCTGGGCTCTAGTAACGTTTATTTGGGTGACTTGTTCCCTAGCGTTGGCCCTGTGCACCGTGCACTACCACACTGGGAACAGGAGAGCTATAGACACTCTCCTTACAAAATAATGTTGGGGATCCATTCCGCTAGTATCTTCTACACAGGAGTATAGCAGCGCCAGAAGAGCAGGGTGTCATCCATATAGTAATTGGAATGGACTCTGCCTATGGTGGAATGATAACGAATATTATAGGCGAAGACGACGGTGGAAAAAAGGGAACTCCAATCTGAGGTTTGATCTTCTACTAATTTATGGAATATGCTACTAAAGTTCCATAGACCTGCTCAACCATTCCATTGGAATTGGGGTGGTATGGGGTTTTCAAAACCCCTTAGATGGCCATCAGCTTGTTAAGCTTTAAAAGGATGTGGGAAGTGAAGTTGGTTTTGATATCAGTAAGGAGGAACTGAGGGCAGCCATGCCGCTGGATAATGCATTTCAATATGAATTTGCCACTGTGACCGCCCCCAATTCTCATATCACCCTTGATTCAACCCACCAGGTTAAGTGGTCAATTGCCACCAAAATGTACTTGGACCGGTTAGCTTCCGTTGGCAGAGGGCCAACGACATCCATGGAACCTGTATTCCAAGAAAAATGCGGCTTCACTAACTGGTATGAGGTCTTCTGGTGGAATGGCTTTTCCACTTGGCACTGGTGACAGGAGGAGATAGTATCAAGAACATCGAGGTTCATGCTTTCTCAGTAATACTGAGGCCGCAAATATTCCATTGTCTTTCACAAACCCCATGTCCAATGGCCCTATGTATGCTCATGATAATATTAGGCCGTGCTGAGAGTCACGGAAAGTTCACTGTTAAATCGCCAATCTACTTTATACAACTCTTTATTCCTATGAGAAGTATTGGCTCAAATTCCATTAACGCCGTTATGACTTGCGGTGGCTCATCATTGTACTTACCGCTAATCTTCTTATTATACATGATTTAGCTTAGATCCACCATCACTGCAATTGTTGGTAATCTTGATAAACAGTCTGCATTCTGGTGTTTAACTCCAAACGGTGAAGAATCTCAAAATTGTAAGCCTGCAGTTTAAAGGCCCATCGGGCTAGACGCCCCTCAGGCTCCTTAAGGTTCTGCATCCAGCATAACGAGGCGTAATTTGTTAGACTTTAAACTTTACACCATGAAGATATACTCTGAATTGCTTGTAAGTGTACATTATCGCTAAACACTCCTGCTTAGTCACAGTATAACTATGTTCATGGCTATTTTGGCTTCAACTGCAGTAAGCCACTGGGTGCTCCTCCCCTTCATCATCTTTTTGGGACAGAACTGCCTTCACAGCGGAAAGGGATGCATCCGTCTGTACAATAAATTTTTTTCAAAATTTGGGTAGTGAAGCACTGGCGCATTGATCAACGCCATTCAAAGTGCATCAAAGGAGCGCTGACATCATTCCGTCCATTCAAATGTGACATCTTTTTTAATAACTCAAACAACGGACCTCCAATACATCTGAAGTTGGGGATGAAGCTTCAGTAGTAACTTGAAATCCCCAAAAATACATGCACATTGCGTTTGCTGCTTGGTGGGGTCATTTTTCAAATAGCCTCTACCTTGGCTGGTTGGGACCTCAGCCCAGTCGCATCCACCACAAATCCAAGGTACTCCAATTAGTTCTTAAAGAAGTGGCATTTATGAAGCTTAATGTTGATGTTGGTTTCTGTGAGTCAGCGGAAGACCTTCTCCAAATGGGTAAGATGCTCAGAGAAATTACACAAAAAGACATTAATATTGGTGAGGTACACAGTTATAAATGACAGCTTCAGGTCGCTGAGAATGGTGTCCATGGCCCGCTGAAACGTAGCTGGGGCGTTATACAACCCTTAAGGCACACAGGTTGATTGGAAAAGCCCCCTTGGACGTTATAATGGTGCATTTCTCCTGTTCCACCGCAGGCAAATCAATTTGCCAATAACTGGATATCAAATCATTGCTGAAAAGTAACAAGAACCTCCCAACTGATCCAGGGAATCATCAATTTACAGCAAGGGGTATGAGTATTTTTTGGTAATGCTGTTGAGCTTTTGGTAATCTACTACTACCCAGTTGGTGCCATCCTTTTTTTGACAATCAGAACAGGTGAAGCCCATGGACTCTTTGATAAGTCAAGCATCCCTTGTTCAAGCAACTTATCGATTTCCTTGGTTAACACCTCGTCCACTGCCCTTGACTGGCAGATCATCTGAGATCTGATGGGAGGATGATCCCCAGTGTTCATTCAATGAAACACTCCTTGTGTGCACCCTAAATCATGGTCATCTACAGCAAAGATCTCTTTATATTTTTGGAATAAAGCTATAGTCTGCTCTATTTGTTCCTCCAATAACCCTATTAAATTTCCACTTGGTTCCACCATCATTACAATGAGTTGTGGTTTGAAGGATAACCCAAATACATCCAGTGAACTGAACTCGTGAACCTGGAAGACCTCCTCCGCTGGGATCAGATGTAAAAACGCCACTATTTGGTGTCATCAGATGTGTATCAGTTCATGTTACAAATTTACTAACAACACCTTAATTCCTCTACGACCCTGAAGAATGATGCCTGGAGCCACATGAGGCTTAAACCAAAACTGCTGATAAGGGCCAAGGATCTCCCCATAAACCCAGCTGGCACTTCCACCTCTAACTTAGTGTTTACTATTACTTGATGTTCATAGGGAACGGATATAGCTCCAGCAGCTCTGAGCAGCAGCCTTTGATATTCATATATCTGCTGGGGAAGGGCCTGAGTCTTACTATTTAGTCGATGGTAGAGAACTGGAATCACCACATCACTGTAGGCAAGGTTGATATGTCCTATGTGCACCAGAGGCTTTGGCAATCCGCTGGAGATAAAGTAAATTGGGATCCGCTGCCCCAAAATTTCAAAAGTTCTTTCCGCCATATCAATGACAGCCCCATAGTGTCACATGAAAGCAGTTCCAAATAACAGATCATAATCATTGTTTGATAATATTATTGCTGGAGCTACAATGACAATGGACCCAAACCACAACTGAAGTGCACTGTAAGCTCCCTCAGAGTCTGTGTTTTCCACTCCAGTGGTTCCATACACCCTACGATGGTCTACATCAGGTTTTAATGCCAGCTTTGCTACAAAGTTGGAGGAAACTACTTTGACTGGTGCGCAAATATCTATGATAGCGCAAAATTGGGTTTTTGCTACAACAATGTCAAAGTAGTTACATTCAGTGTAGGAGGAATATTGACTGTTTAATGTCTCGCCGCCTTGGGTTCTGCTTACTTAACTCTAGGGGATTTTGAACTTGGGGCGTCAAAAGGGGTAATATGTTGCACAGATCTGACACTAACCAGCTAGGCTTAAACTTCCTGAGAGAGCTGTAAACTTGACATTTGCACGCCAACTGTGAGTCTTCTTTAGAAATAATTCTGTGTACGTTAAATCTTCTCTTGACCCAACGGAGTTTATCTCAACCTCTTTCTTTGCAAGCCTAACCTTGCAAGGAGTTCTTCTCAAAATGAGTGTCTTCTTCAAAAAAGTTTAATTTTAGACTAGTTACTGGCGTTTATTAAAGATAAAGACAAGCTTAAGATTCTGTGAAATAGATTGGTTTTTAAGATAAAAACTTAGTATTTTTATACTAAATACTAAAGAATCAGGATGTAAAATAAATTGAGTGTATAATTGAATAGTGTATTGGGAAGATATTGTATCTTCTTCAGGAACCTCAGAACAGTCTCTTGTTTCATTAATTTCCCTCTTGGGAATTCATATTCTCAGGTTCCTGAATTCTTGCACTGAGGCGGTGTGTGGAGCCTTTGATATCAGGATCGTTGGTTCCGTGGCTCCTGTGCGCTTCAGTAAAGTCCAAATCTTCATTATCATTGGTGGACTTAATTTTCTGGTTGCTTGATGGCACCATTTTTCTTTCATCTTGATTGTTTTCCCTTTTGGTGCACCGTTCAGCGCCTAAATTGTTCTGTTCCTTCTCAATGTTAATCAAAGGAATATTGCCATTTTTGGAGCTAAACTCATCTTGGTTTAATAATTCTTGCACTTTGATCAGTATTTCTCAATTCTACAAGAAGTTGAGGATTTACTAATTTTGCGGTGTGCAAAATTTATGACACCACCTCTTCCAAGATGAGACTGAGGGTAGGATCTGAGGTGTCTAACGTGGACTCTGTTGAACACAATGTTGGTGGCATCATCTTGGATGGAGTATTTATGGCCCTTCTTGGCTAGTACAGTTGATAGTTCAATCCAAATGTCTTAAAGCTTCTCAGGCTGGCTTCTGCGGACGTTGTAAAACAATACTTTATCGTTGACTCCAAATTTTGGAAGTTTGGTACGTCTCTGACTATCTTTCTGCCCTTTTGGGATACTGTGCTCGATGTTCTTCCTGGCTTCTAGCTGTATGCATATGAGCTCATCAGCCAACTCTTGCTGATAGTTTCCAGGGGGTAAGTTCTTGTGATACGCAGTAATTAGTGGAGCCAGCAAAGTAAGTAAGGCCGCTTCTCTCCCATTAAGCGCCTTGAATAGAGACATCAAATGACCCTGTGGTGGCTAAGTTGGTAAGCAAACAGTGCGGATGGTATGAGGATATCTCACTTTGACTTGTAGTTAACTGCTATCTTCTTGAGGATCCTATCTAACGTCCCGTTTACTTGTTCCAAACTTCCGTTTGATGATGGTTTATAGGGGGTAGTGAACATCTGTTTCACCCCTACCAATTCCATAAGTTTTCTCACTACTTTAGAGATGAAGTTTATCATGGTTGGATGACTTAATAGTGGGAACTAATGCCAAATATAAGGCTGGGCGACAGGAGGCCCAGAAGGTGAAACTTCAGGCTCTTACTGACCTAAAACACACCTTAGACCAACGCTGGGTGCAAGCAAAGCATGCCCAGGTTGGTACTAATGGGGTGCAAAACGCTCAGCCTCTAATCTTAGCCCAGGCACTGAAACGAACGATTTATGTTACAAATGAAGACGGTTTGATTCAGTTAATTGGAGAGGAAGGGTTTGAATCCCATTAGAGTTATAAAATCTTGAGATTGGGTAAAGTATGGCTTTAATCAATTACTCAAGTGATGGCACTTTCGGTGTATTTTATGAAAACAGATGGAAGTATCTGTTTATTGGAGCATCAAGGCTTGGGCGCACTTCCGCAAAACCTGAATTTCCCTGGCCCACTTTAAATATGTTTTTGCGACCAAAATTCCTTGTTGGTCGACTTTTCTTAAATAAAATAACCCATTTTTTACGTTTTACTTATGGTTCCTTGGGCTAACCTAGTGGCGGACCTCTTTGGGGAGGTCTCCAACTATGTGGGCCACTACCTTCTATCACAATTTACCAAAATCCCAGGTGCTCCCTTGGGCCGCCCAGGTCCCCTCCAGATTGAGGCACCCAAGCCTACTGGCGCCAAGTTACACTTGATTATGGACTCCCCTCTGGGGTCCACTCAAGATGTGATGTTTCTCACTTACCTGGTCCTATATGTTGCGCTCTACACCCTTGCCTGGGGTACCTTTTACACAGGCACCGTTTGAGGTGCCTTATTTTCCATTTTCCTAATGGCTAGTTCCCTAGCAATGTGGGTTTGCATCCCACATCACCTTGCTGGGAACGAGAGAGTTACAGACACTCTCTTGAAAAAGTTCTTCCCATTATCCGATAGCAATATCTGTGGACAACCATGTCTTGTGATAATCTGATTGTAAAGGAATTGGGTGGTGTTCCCTGTGGTGTATGTCAAGATAGCCGCTGCCTCAATCCACTTTTTGAAGTGGTCAATTGCTACTATTATGAACTTGTTCCCACTTGAGGCAGTTGGTAGTGATCCTACCACATCAATAGATACATTGTGAAAAGGCGCGGATGGTGGGATCGGTGTAAACTAAAACTTTTTTTCCAATGGTCCAAAGCTTGCACATGGTATACACATCTCCAAGGCTTGGTGCACCTCATCAATCATAGCCTCCCAATAGAACCGGTCCTTGAGATAAGCTAGGGTCTTCTGAAATCTTCCATGTCCCACTGTGTTTGTGTGCCTCCATCACTACTTCTATTTGATCTCTAGGTCACACATATGGATACCATTTCCCCTTAATGAACTTTTGAATGTTTTCCATCTACTCTTTACGTGTCCTTTGAACATCTTCTTAAAACTGACTTGACTTTTTCAGTTTCTTCTTCCCATTCCTCTTCAGATAATCCAATTAGGTTATAAAGTCGATCACTCTCAAAAACATGCAAATGGAACACAGGCAATCTTAAGAGACCATCTGCATTTAGATGGTTGCTTCTAGCCCTATATATAATTTCAAATTCATATCATTGAAGCTGAACATACCATCTGGCTAGTCTCCCATTAGGATCCTTCATGTTCCTGAGCCAGCGTAAGTATGCATGGTCTTTTATAACTTTGAAGTGAACTCCATATAGGTATGGCCGGAAATGTTTCACTGCTCTAATCACTGCAAAACATTCACGCTCTGTAACAGTGTAGTTTCTTTCCGCTTTGGTAAAGACATTTGAACAGTATTCGATAGGATGGTCAATTCCCTCCTCATCTAATTGTGCTAGTATTGCACTGAGTCCTACGTCGCTTGCGTCAGTGTATAGGTAGAAGGTCTTGTTGAAGTCTGGGTATGTTAAGATCATCGCCTCTACCAACTTCGTTTTCAGATCCTCAAAGGCTTGGTCTTTCTCTAACCCCCACTCAAGCTTAGAGTCCTTGTTCAGTAGGTATGTTAGGGGAGTAGCCAAGTCTGCAAATCGTGGGATGAACTGTCTGTAGTAGCTGATCATGCCCAGGAACACATGGACATCCCTCATAATCTTCGGATGCTCCATTTCAGTTATTGCCTTCACCTTCCCTTCTTGAGTTTGTATCCCCTGTGCACTGATCTCATGTCCCAAGAACTCAAGTTGTTTCATGAGAAAGGTGCACTTGCTACATTTCAACTTAAGGTTTAATTCTCTTAACTGTGTGACACTTCTCAAAGGTGCTCAATATGCTCTCTGAACGTTCTACTGATACAGTTATATCATCCAGATAGATTAGGACACTCGTCATCTTCAGTTCTCCAAATTTTCTGTTCATGGCACATTAAAAGGTCACTGGGGCGTTACATAGCCCTTGTGGCATCCTGGTCAGTTTGAACAAGCCTTAGCTGCTGATCAAGGCACACTTTTTCTGGTCTCTGGGTGACAGTTCCATCTGCCAGTACCCACTGGACAGGTCCATTGCTGAAAAATACTTTGAATCACCCAACCATTTTAAGGCTTCATCAATTTTGGGAGATGGTAAAATCTTTTTGTAATTTCATTCAAGTGATGATAGTCCACAAGCACCCTGTGTGAGCCATCTTTCTTGTGCACCAACAGAAGTGGCGATGCCCATGGACTCTTTGAGGGCATCAACAAGCCAGCATTTGTAAATTATCGAAGCTCCTTAGTGATAACCTCCTCTTCCACCTTTGATCGGTGGTATGGCTTTGATTTGGAAGGTATAGCTGACCCTGTATCCGTACGGCGTATCTCTCCTTTACACAGACCATAATCATTTGGTCCTTGGCTAAAAAGATAATCAAACTCTTCCAATAAATCATCCAGCTCTTTCCGTTCTTCCTTCTCACGTCAGCAAGTCCCAATTCATCTAATCCTCCAACAGCATGTACTGACTTGATGGTATCACAATTGGTTAGTTTCGTGCATACCACAACTTGTCCTTTCTCAATTTGGATAGGTTGAGTGGTGATGTTCCCCAGGAGGATAGTTACTTCACTCTCATAACTAAAGTCAAAGAATCCAGGTAGCACTCATGGCTCCTGTTCGCGTACTCCTTCTTGGGTTATATTTCAAGTACAGTGTTCTGGGGATCTTTACACTTATAGCTTGAGCATAACTCTTTGTTCTCCTGGTCGAATCTCCATTTTCTCATTGGCACTCAAGGGTAGCCCGTCTTCAGATCACACTGAAGCAGGTAGTTGTTTCACACCTTTTTCGTGAAGTATGTAGTGCACTGGGTAGATTGATTGCTCAGTTTCAACCAGACATGTCTGCTGCTTCCTTGATTTCAGGTCTTCATCCTTAAACACAAGGGGTACCTGGTAGTTTAGAAGACTCATAGTGCTGCTAAAAAAGTCAATCTTTGTTCCAAACTTTAATAAAATTTGTGTGCCAATAAGGAAGTCATAGTGGTCGTTGTCTAAAAACATGGCAGGGGCAGTGAGTACCATGCGTCTAAAGCGTAGGGGTAAAGCAGAGTAAGCCCCTAATGCACGTGTGGTGTCAGGTCCTTCTGTCCGATATCTCACATGGTAGTCATTATCTGGCATGAATTTCAGCTTCTTCATCAATTTTGAGGATCTAATATTGACTGGGGCACTAGTATGAGGACTTCCAGTACACGTACACGCTGTATCACAACTTCCACTTTGGTTACACTCTTCCCAAATAAATTTCGGTTGACATCACGTCATCAGCTGACTTTTCAAATTCCTCTAATTGCTTGGGTGTATTGGATGTTGATTCAGTATGTAGTGTAGTATTCTTAGTATTCTTGATGGTGTTCATTACAAGTTGTTCGCCTTCCTCTAGACTATTGACTACTCGAGTGTGCTTCATTGCTTGAGCTAGGTACGTAGAGTTCAACCCCTCATCAATGGGTCCATGTACCCGTAATTGTGCAGGCACAGATACAGTACTCGGGGCTCCTAAGTCATGGTAACCGGCATCCATCAAGTCTTCATCTTGGTGATCATCCTCTCCTTCCACATGTAGGCTTACCCAATTTACGGTTCCAGGGGATTCCTCTTTTGGTGAAGGGGGTTTTTCTTCATTGCCTTTCATTGGACAAGCTCGCCAATAGTGACTAGGCTTGTGACATTTGTGACATGTGAACTCCTTGCACTGATACTGTGGAACTGGTTTAAAGTTCTTGTCTTTTGGTTTGTCATTCTTATCCTGGATAGCATACACCGCTTTTCAAACTCTGCGTGTTGGTTGAGTCTTTGGTTTGTTCTCAATCTTATAAGTTCCTTGCACATCAAGTAAAGCTTCTTTGATGGCCTTGAATGATCCATCCGTTTTGACCACAATTGTCATGTGAATCTTAAGAGCTGGGTGTGCTTCTAAGGAACTAAGTAGAACAGTCTTTGCGGTAGGTAAGTCTAAGGTCCCTGTGGTCCATAGTTATTGTGCTCAGAGGTAGTATTGAGCAGCATAGATTGCAAATGTCTCTGTATTGCCCATTTTCATCAATATGAACTCTTGCTTTATATTCTCAACATCCTGCGCGCTACCAAATTCTGATAACGGGATTTCCTTGACCTCAGTCCAGGTCAAACCAGGGCATAAACTAGCACTGAGTATCTCCTGCGCTTCGTGGCTCATGCAGCCTTGAACGTGACGAGCCTTCTGCTTGTCACTAGCGCCATCCATGCTGTTCTCATACATTTGTATAAACCCATCTGTTGTTCCCTCTCCAGGAGTAAACATGGTTTTAAATATGGTTTAAAGTTTGGATCTTCCTCTACTGGAGCACTTCGCTGATGTCGTGGAGCTGTTGCTCCCTGTGCAGCTAACACTGGCATTTCCAAACGTGAGGTGTTTATCAAAGGGCTTAGAGAAGGCTGCGGTTTTACTGAAGTTGATCCTTAATTTCCTCCAAGTTTTGATCAATGTCATCAAAAATAGTCTCATGGTAGTTTAAACGTTCACCATACTCATTCAATGTTTGTACATTTATTCCATTTTCTGCTTCAAGGTGTTGGACCCGTTCCTCAAGTCCCTTTAGATCAGTTTCAATTCTTCTACTCACTGGTATGTGCCCTAACATTGGGGTAGTAGCCACTCGAGCCCATCAAGCAGTGTCTGAAACCTGATCTAGGTACAACCTCAACTCTACTACTTCTTTTTCCAACACTTGCAGCCTTGCCTCAATCATCTCTTTTTCATTTGGGGATAGGCTTCCTGCTGCTTCTTCACCATGGTAGACCTACATGGTCTCAATACTAAGCATTTCCGTTTGCCCTTAACCTCTCTCTAGTCAACTGTGTGGTTGGCGTCACCCCTGTAGTGAGCACCAGTCTCGCCGTTTTAGGTTCTTCTCGCAAAACTCTGGGGATTTTGGACTTGAGGTTTCAAAAGTTATAATATGTTGCACAGATCTGACACTAACCAGCTAGGCTTAAACTTCCTGAGAGAGCTGTAAACCTGACATTTGCACGCCAACTGTGCGTCTTTAGAAATAATTCTGTGTACGTTGGAATCTTTTTTTAGTACTAGATGGTCCCAACCCAAGGGAGGGATTGTACGTTGGAATCTTCTCTTAACCCAACGGAGTTTATCTCAACCTCTTTCTTTGCAAGCCTAACCTTACAAGGAGTCCTTCTCAAAATGAGTGTCTTCTTCAAAACAGGTTAACTTTAGACTAGTTACTGGCGATTACTTCTGATAAAGGACAAG
This sequence comes from Massospora cicadina, assembly GCA_022478985.1. Classification (NCBI taxonomy): domain Eukaryota; kingdom Fungi; phylum Entomophthoromycota; class Entomophthoromycetes; order Entomophthorales; family Entomophthoraceae; genus Massospora; species Massospora cicadina. Next base: position 12,620 of record JAKSZP010016457.1, on the reverse strand, counting down.
CTTAAGATTCTGTGAAATAGATTGTTTATTTAAGTTAAAAACTTAGTATTTTTATACTAAATACTAAAGAATCATGATGTAAAATAAATTGAGTGGATAATTGAAAAGTGGATAGGGAAGATATTGTATCTTCTTCAGAAACCTCAGAACAGTCTCTTGTTTCATTAATTTCCCTCTTGGGAATTTATCTTCTCAGGTTCCTGAATTCTTGCATTGAGGCGGTGTGTGGAGCCTTTGATATTAGGATCGTTGGTTTTGTGGCTCCTGTACGCTTCAGTGGAGTCCAAAACTTCATTACCATTGGTGGACTTGATTTCCTGGTTGCTTGATGGCACCATTTTTCTTTCATTTCAAATGTTTTCCTTTTTGGTGCACCATTCAGCACCCAAATCGTTCTGTTCCTTCTCAATGTTACTTAAATGAATATTACCATTTTTTAAGGTAAACTCATCTTGGTTTAATAAATCTTGCACTTTGATTGGTATTTCCTCAATTCTACTGCAGGTTGAGGATTTAACAATTTTGCAGTGCATCAAATATGTGACATACTATATGAACATTTAAGGGATCTTTCTTCTCAAGAATGCTGGCAATTCCCTCACCAAATTAGGTGTGCTATTTGATAATAGCATTTATTGGAAGGGCAACGTTCACCCCTATTAAGGAAGGGCCATCAGCGGCAGAATCTAGCTTGTATGAAGAATCTTGGTTGAACGTCTGGCAGGAGTATGGCTTTGGTTGCTCCCAAGTCCTTCTTCTGCTGCAGACTGGGCTTGTGCCCATGTCAGTATATTTACTCTTCCAACTGGCTGCTGATATAAAACACATCATCGTAATGGGGGGCTCCTGCTGCATTTACTTCACTCAATTTAAGTGGGACGTTTAAATTTGGGATAGTGGAGGTAGAGAGTCCCATATTTACTCCGCTCTGACTTTTCCCTGGTCATATTGATCCTGCTGTACATAATGGACCCATCAATTGGGGCAACCATGTGCCAGGTGCCCAGGGTGACCACATTCAAAACAATTTACCCCATAGGTCCTGCATCTTTGAATATTGTAAGTTGGTACATGTGGAAAGTTTTACAGAAGGTGCATAATATAAACAGGACCATGGCGATAACATGACTGCTGATGGTCAGCATAATTAGGCCCAGGGCGGTAGTTAGAATGGTGACAATAAGCAGGTATGGGGCGGACATTCAACTGCTGAGGGTAACTCGGCAGACTCTTAACTAAAAAGACAAATTGCCCCAAGTAAGATGATCCAGCGACAGTAGTGGAAGGATTCCACTCTGTATTGGGTGGAGGGAAGTTGGAAGATATACGTCATAAAAACTGAACAATTCTAAGTAATGGTAAGTCATCATTTAACATTGGGGTCATGATGTTGTACATCTCGTGGTATAGCTTCATGGTGGAAGTTATCTAAATACACACATCAGATTTGGATAAAATTCCTGCCCCAATTAGCACATGGGCTTCAGCTGTGAATCAATCAGAAAATGCGGTGAGAGTCTCATTATACTGAAACCCAATGGTCAAAAATTTAGCCTTATGTTGTGACATCTTTGCAGTACCCCCAAACAACTTTAACACAGTATCCTTCACTTCTCAGCATAAAATGGAACTGTTTGGAAGATAACAGGTGACCTGGTTGGCACTTCCAATATCCAAGGTGGATATTAACAGCTTCACTTTCCACTAGTCAGAGGCTTCTACTATTGCAAACTCAGATTACTTAAAGAACTCATGAGTATTCCCACTGTGATCAAATTAGGTAACTTATCACTGCAGACTTCCTGAAATAGCTTATCTTGCCTTCTGAGCACAGCATCTAAAGCAAGTTTGAGTTCTGAATATTTGATTGATGTATTATGTTGTGAAGATCCCCAGTCCATGCAAGCCTGATGTGCCATGGCCAGTGACTGGAGATTTAATTTTTGATCAATGGGCACCCCTGTAGTGAGCACCACTGTTATAAATTTGACGGTATTCTGGAGATATGCTGAAGGGGTTTTTGTGCAGGGTTCAGCCCACTGAGCAACAGGACCAACAGTATGATGATCATTGTCCTCAAAACAACAAAACAAACTTTTAATATTGTATGGAGCACTTGCTTCCACAACACTTCTTTATTTAACATAATAGTATACAGTGGATCCTAGCTGTTCCACTCTTCTAAACTACTAACAACCTCCTCTCATCAATCATCTCATCTTGTCTATATCTCAGCAATTTTGGACAATACTGCTTTCTTGGCTTAGTAATTCAATTTTCCATATCTCATTGGCTCTGGCAATTCTTCATTCATACTTTCACAATTGCCTAATTTGAGGCGATTTCCCAACTATCCATCATTCATCAATGTCTCTTAATCACCTCATATGGATGCAAACCAATAACCATTTATACCAACCCAATATCACCTCACCTTGAGGCACTCAAATGACCATAACTTGTATCAAACTTGAAAGATTCTATTAATTCCGCTATAACAACTTAGGGCTTATCATCCAGTCATATTAGAATCACAACAGCAGTTAATAGTACTACTTCTCCTGTAATAACTGTGTCAGGGAATTAAATAGATGGATCCTTCTGATAGTATCAGAATTCTGGGTGTTGGTTAGTTGAGCATGGTTTTTGGCAAATCACCTAGTTCAATATGATCTAATGGTATATACTTTTTATTTTATTTAGGTTTGGCAGAATCGATGTTTGATGCCAAAATACCAATTTGAGGGTCGTTGTGGGAGTTTCCAGTGTAAAGATGATGAATTTGTTACCATCTGATTGAAAATGGTTCCACTGTTAAATTTGGAGCACTGGCAACTCATGCCATGGATGCTCAAATGTTTTATTTATATTTAATAGATTATACACAATTGACCAGTGACAAATGCTGAGGATTGACCTAATCTAGAATTCAGTGAACAGACAAGTGGATTGGGAGGGAATTGTTGCCAAGAATGGCTGAGATTTATTAGAAGCCCCAGCTTGGATAGCCAAGGGATTTCTGAGGTGCAGTAGCCTATAATATAAATAGTCATTAATTCCCTTCAAATAAACATCTCTCTTTCACCCACTTTTCTATCTATTTGAAGTAGCAAGAGCCACTAAAATAGATAGGAGTGGCACTGGAGATCCCTGACGTTGGCGTGAGATGATGTGCCTGGAGTGGCTGGTGATGCCAGCTCTAATACCAGCCTCAAGGAGGAACAGGCAGAAACCTGGCCAACCAGCTACCAATGATGGCACTGCTGGCTGTCAACTCTGCAGGGTGCAGCGCAGGAGTGCCTTGGCCACCTAGGATGGGGGCAGGACTTGCTGGGGTATACCACAGGCCCTGAGGCTAAGGTGAAGTTGTTGGTCTGCTGTGTTGGTAGGTTGAACGCAGACTCCAATGGGGTTGGTATGCCTATGAAGGTGAAACAGCAAAGGGCCAACCAGCCTTCATGCTGGTTAGCCTGGTGCACTAGCAGAGCCCACGGTCAAATTTTGTGACAAACTGAATTGTTGAAATCCTGGGCCCAAGCACCTGCAAGCAGTAATTTTCCAGGATATCAACAAGCTTACCTAATTTAAGCACCCAATTGCTGCAGATACATGATGGAAAAGTCTAGACTTTAGTTATTTATTTATATATGATCTAAATATTTATCTTTATTTCATATCCTTATTCATTTAAAACAAAAGGTTATACAGCTGCCAATGGCAGTAGGTAAACTTTATACTTAATATATTATCTGCCTATCTCTAAAACTTTTGATATGTTAAACTGACCTATTTATGGCTATCACAAGTATAAGCTATACATTGAGAGATATTTAGTGTAGCATGATAAAATTTGGATAATGTTTTAAATAAGATTAATTTTTTGTAAATAAACTTCTGATATTTAATTGATTGGGAGTTTTATATTAGCTCTTTAAAAATAAAATTATGCCGCCAATTATCAATTCTTAAGTGATCTTAATAGAAATATAGCTAATGTTTATAATAATCATAATTAAAAACTAGATATCTAGCTAAGCAACTTATGTAAACTTTATAAATTATAAGCAATTCTGTAGCTGATTTTTAATTTCTTGGTATCTTCTGACTCCTTACCTAATAACCTTATTTATAAAAATCTACATATATCTATGTAGATAAACTTTTATTAAAATAAATAATATTAGTTTCTCTATGCAAGCAAGGCTGAAGGTAAACTCAAGTCCAGAATATTAGTTTCCTCTGGATTTGATATTCCAGTGATTTATAATTTAGATAGATACCAGGTGAATAGATTTCAAAATATCACTTAAATAAATGGCCCCAGCTTGCTTCTTATTAGGGTGGAATGCAAGGTTTAAAGCCTATCGGCTGGTAATTGGGCAAAAGATCAAAAAACCAGCTGGTGGTAGCTTAAAATCTTTAATGGGGCTAACAACTAATTAGGTTTAAATTTTAAATTGGGGGTGGTCGGCTTACCTCGAATAAATAAAATTTTAAATTAGGTGACAGATTATTCATATACTTTAACTTAATTCGGCTTTACTCTGGTGCGTATCTTTCATAAGAGTGCACCCCTTGGCCATCTCACATTTAAATACATTCTTGAACGGGAAATTGGTCTGATCCATATTAATTATTTGACGAATAAAATATTATAAACGAATTATTAACAATTCGTATCAAAACTTCCTTTCCGATTTCTTACGGCGAGTTTTATTCGTGGGTTAACCCAAATAAATTAAAGCGCTGGAGAAGTCAGGTGGATAACGAGGGGGCAAATCAAGGAATAAGTGACAATTTCCAACAATACAAATTGATCTAAAAGGAATATCTCCCTAAAAATTAGGTCAATTAAATGATGCGCTTAATCGGTTTAAAGCAAAAGGGTTAAATTTAAAGCCACCTGTCAATAAGTTTTAAACAGGTATCAAAAACCACTATGAAATGAAGCGGATTGGGATCACAATCCTTAGGGCGGAGATGGAAATTAAGCGGACAAAGTTACAGCGCTGAACTTTATTTGGATGGTTTATGTAGCGGGTCGACAAAGTTAAACTTAGGTTAGAATGTCAAATAAACACAGCCCTGCGGAAAAGAACCATATTACCAGGATGGCAAAGTGCAGCAACGAAAATACTTGATCCGGGTATCGTAAGAGGAACACTACACTCCTGCCCTCAGGAATGAAGAGAATAGGACAGGCGTTTGCAACAGCGACATTGAAAACCCATAAACCACTCAGCATAACGGTGAGTGACTCAGGGATGCCGGCAGGAAATAGTTGATCGGCCAGCTTCAAGCAGTCCCCGTCACCAAACTCAAACTGGCGAGTCTGCTCACTGTATTCGGCGAAGATGGATGCCGCCATAAAACTCAATAACCCAATACCCAACCGGAACCAGTAAACAACCCCGTCAAAGATAACTACAAAGCAGTGGGAAGGGGAGGATAACTGCACGCATGGCGCATAATTTCCACCCCGCTTCGACCACACCACCATGAAAAGATACGCTAAGCTGAGGACGCTCTGTACCAACCGTATCCCCGTTCGAAACTCGGGATACTTTATCCGCTTTGATGCGCCGTACCGCGGCGTAGAAGCATCGACATGAGTAACCATAGGTCCATCTTTACCAACTGTCAGTTTATATACAACTTTCATCAATTAAATCTATCCACTGGTCCACGCGCTTTAAGCTTGAATAACTCATTAGACTTCCCCCTTTCAATACTGAACCAATCAATTTTAAGCTTTGTGGATCGAGTGACGTGTTGATCATTATTTTTATCCAAATTCTGTTTCGCAGCCAGTTTATCGCTTTATAGGGACCCTTAAACCTTTAAATTAGTATTCGTAGTTTAGGAATCTTTTCAGATTGTTGTAATAAAGACAAGGATGATATCAATGATGTCAAATCATTAAAAATCCATCCCTAGCTTAGATGTCAAAGGTTCTTTTTAACTTACCCACTATAAAAGTATACTCTACCCTTATCCAAACGTAACGTAAGTCATATATTATAACCTATTCAAATTTATAGACTCAGTTTATATAAGAAACAATTTTATTGCCATATAAAATCAAAACATCCTTTATCTAATCAACATAACTTCAATGATACGATCGTCAGCTCGATTCGATAATCATAATAATATATTTAAGTAATATTATAACTACAATCTCACAATATCAAAAAAAGGCTCTACAAAGGGTACTGATTAGTTACCGAACCATCGCCGCCCTATTCAGATCATAGATCCTTAAAGAATCATCTTAATCAACCTAGCACGTTCTTTTAATTGATAATGTTATGACTAGAGATGTAAATTAACCTTCGGCGGCAACAACCACGTGAGCCAATCTATTCAAGATCTGGTCTCCGAATAAAAATAGTTTACTTAGCGTTCACTAGTATTTGATTCGGGCTTTGGCCAACTTTTCATTAATAATTCAAGTGTAATTTTTCATAACCACTATCTTATAACCAAAAGCATAGTAAATCGAAATGATAGCATTATTATATGCTTTGGAGCTAGTAAATTTCATAGGCTGAGTATAAATGATCCTACCACTGTAGCTAAAGAATCAATTTTAATAGTTAATAGAACCAATGAAGTATAACCTAACGAGATAAAAAAACATCAGGTATTTAGAATTACAAAACGGGTAAGATATTATACGGAAGGGTATAAAAAATCTTCTATGATTATATAAACCAAAACCTAAATCTACAAGTTTGACAGAGCTATAAGCACAGAGTGATTAAACTATGGCCTAAAGGTACGACCTCACTTAGACCTTCATGAAACTAGCATATTGGTGCGCCAGTCCTACTGTTTTTACTTTTATCCGTTTACTCTATAAAACTTTTACAATATTTCAATTACCTCTTACTATTTTTTGCAAGTTTTTGGGACATATAACTTAATCCAAGCCACTTTATAAAGTATATGACAATGTAAGGCTTACCATCAGAGGATTTTAAGCTAGGTGGTGCCTGCTTCCCAAAGCCTGATAATAAAGTATAAATTATAGTGAACCGCCTAGATTTTATGTGCATCTACTCCCATATTACCTAGAAAGCTTGTACGTTCAAAGTGTTAGGCTCCTATCTTATAAACCCTACAACTAAGCTACCAAAATGGGGGTAAACATTGTTTGTGAAGGATAGTTACCAATCTCTAAGAAAACTTGTAAGTTTATAGTACCAAGATGCTAGAATCATAAATAACCCAGCTCCCCAAGTAAATTCCATTTTTATATTATCAGCTGGTTTATCTTTTTATGTAAGTTACCAAAAATGACTTTCCCAAAAGACCTTTTATTTTAAGTCTTAGATGTTGGTATTCTTTAGGAGGGGTACATCTCAATTTTTTAAAGTTATTTTTATATTTGGTATAGCTGCAAAACAGCCAACTATTTCAGTTTCCCATCATCCCTATTAACCAACACCTTAATTTGTAAAGTTTAACCCTTCCCAATATTTGGCATAAGGTTTTAGAACCTCATACTTCTCTATAAAATAATCTATTATAGACTATATCTAAAAAAGTATTTGAGGTGGGTCAACCTTGGGACAAATATACCAAACTGAGATAATAGACTATATCTAAAAAATAGCATTTGTTTTCCCAAGGCCTGGTTAATAGATAGATGGTGCCATTATATTTGAGGGTACATCCCTGATTGATCAACATCTTATCTTACTTTTTATAACAAAATCATCTATCTTTACGCTTTATTTAAACAAAACAGCTTGATAATTAGGTAGACCTTGGTAAAGTTTCATCCTCTCCAGCTTAACATGATAAGATAGTTCCCCACATACCACCCTTTAATCAATGGAGATGAACTTACCACGGTATTCTTACCATTTAATGGTTTCTCAGAAACTTCAAACCCATGACCAGTTTCAAAGGTTTCCCCTTATCTCTTAAACCCAGACTTAATATATGACATAAGAATTTTAAACCGGTGGATCATTTTTTTCTGAAATACTTTTTTTAGATTCAGCTTAAAAACGTAGTTAAAGTAAGACCATATAGTAAGCCTTGATTTCTAAATCCTTTACCTAGATTGAGAGCAGTGTCCCTGTAGATTAAGAGAGGTCCTAAGATCTGGTAGATTCCCTATCCCATATTGGTGAATTAGCTCATGTGGTATATGAGCAAAAAGTTATTTCCATGGCACAAAGGCTATTTAATCTCAGCCGCTTCTTCTGCTTTATTGAAGATAAAATTTGGGGGTTTCAGTGAGATAGTCCAGTCCAGGGGGCCTCAGGCAGTAACCCTAGGGCTCATCTCACATATACACGGTTGCTCAAGATAAGCAAGGAATTTCCCAAAACCTTACTTAACCTCATATACCCCCAAAAATGTCAACCAAGCTGAAGTGGGCCTTTACTGGATGTTAGATTATGTGGACCCTGAAGATCACCCACGCTACCCCAAAGTCATTCCAATTGATTGTCCAGTCATAATGGATATATAAAAAAAGATGCATAAATTAACCATCTAGAGAAAGTCCATGAAGAACTGGTTAAATTGAACTTAATTGCTCACCAATATGTGAATTCTATCATCAAAATTTCATGGTCTGATCAAAAATCTTTAAATGTTATCCTCAATTACATACCTTCTTTCTAGCCTAAACAATTGAATATGCCTCAAGGGCTCCATACCCAGGCTAATGCTTTAGACTCCCCATCAATTCTTTCCCTCTTTCTCATATAAAGTCAACATCCCTCCTTGAAGATGTTGTTAGGAGATTTACTAATTTTAAATTTTTATAAACAAACCTAACTCTTATCTTATATTACCTTATGTGCAATTTACCCTCCACACCATATTACTAGGCTTTCATTCAATCCAGCAATCCATAAAGAAAATCCAAGGAAGCTATAAGTAATCATGGAGCAGGTGTTCTGGTCCAATTATCCAGTAACCTACCACACGGTGATCAAACTTGCAAGAGCATATGTTCCTGACCACTATTACTAAACTATAGCACCTGCTGTGAATCCCTGTGACCTCATTTTACCTTACCAATCCATCACTAGTTTGGTGCGCTCCATCCAACATATACCCTAGTACCATTCTGATCACATCTGTATGCAATAACTGAAACCTACTAATTAGGAGGGGTCATCACCTACCCTTCCTCTCCCACCCATGCAGTTGCCCCAGTAAGACCCACGTTGATCAAATCGAAGCTTGTATCTTGTTATAGGGGCCTTTGGTATGCTTTAAAACAAACTATTCCTCGTTTAGCCCCTATAAGATCCTCTTTCAGAGTCACTAGGCCTTCTTTTTCTATGGTATTCTGGGTTTTCCACTAGGAATTGACCCCTCTTTATTGAATGGCAAGTCTTGTTTCATTAGTCTGCAACCATGACATAGGTAGCAAAGCAGATCATAACTCCATCTCTCTAATGAAGCTTGAGGGATGCTAAGGGGATTTTTAATCTTATCTATATACTTTAATTGATTCTATCCCCAAGTTGCAAAGATAAAAAATCTTTACCAAGTTCAGTGAGTCAAAAACATCAACTAAAGCAAAAATTAACAGGATTCTCATCGCAGACTAATCTAATCCATATATTTATGTTTCCTGTAAATAACAAATTATGTACTGAATGGGGAAACTTTTTATTAGTAAATAAACTTTTATTTATACTAGCAGATTTATCACTTTTTTATTTGAAGCTTTATTTTAGAGTGAGATACTATATAAAGATAGGATATAACAATCGCATAGAATGCTCCTGGGCTTCTTTTTAGCTTTAGTTTTATAAATCATAATGATATCTTGAAATAGAGAGGCAGGTTGAAGAATCTCTTTCTGCTAAGCATCACTTTTCGAAAATCAATTCAGCCTGAAATTTAGCTCCACTAAAGAGATTTACGAAAACTATTAGCAAATATGGTGGGAAACCCCGCAAAAGAACCCGCCGGCTATGCCAAACGAGCCAGCACCACCCCCAAACAAAGCAACCCTCGGTTACCCACCTCAGGGTCAACCAGAATCACCCGCTCTCAAGCAGCAGCCATGAAAGCAGGCACCACCCCCCAACCTGGAGCTACTCCAACTAGCGCCAGTTCACCTGATCGCACTTCTGCAACCTGCACACCTAACAGCTCTGTGTGCGCTGCCTCCCACCAACCCGCTGGGCCCCCTCCAACCAAGGAGGCCATCACCCACGCTGTTTTAATGGCGTCTGCTCAGTTGAATGCAACTCAGCCCATCCAGACATTCACCTCCCCCATTGTGTCAGCTAATTCAGCCCCATCTATGATTGCTGACGCCGTGTTTCTGGCTCCCTCCATGAGGGGCGATACCCAGCTACCTGGCCCCCAAATCCTCAGATGTAAGGTTGGATTAGCCGCACATTCTGGTTCACTAAGCACCAAATTGGGACAAACTACTCTTCCCAATGAGGATTCAAATGGTCCGGATTTTGGAACTTCACACCAGTTCCAATCTCACCTGTCCCATTTAAACCCCATAATCGGCACTTCTCAAGTCAGCACTTTATCTCAATATGCTGAAAACGACCAATTCACCAATCAGCCAATGAGTTTTGCCCACGAAATCACAGCAAATACTCAGTCTGAATTTACCCAAAATAGATTGGGATGGTGATGAAACATCGCCCTCCTCCCAATTGGCTGGAGTTGATTCAAATCTGGATGGGACTCCCCAATTTAGCGAGGCCCAACAATCACCTGGCCCCCAAACCCTCGGATGTAAGGTTGGATTAGCCGCACATTCTGGTTCACTAAGCACCAAATTGGGACAATCTACTCTTCCCAATGGGGATTTAAATGGTTCAGATTTTGGAACTTCACACCAGTTCCAATCTCACCCGTCCCATTTAAACCCCATAATCAGCACTTCTCAAGTCGGCACTTTATCTCAATATGCTGAAAACGACCAATTCACCAATCAGCCAGTGAGTTTTGCCCACGAAATCACAGCAAATACTCGGTCTGAATTTACCCAAATAGATTGGGATGGTGATGAAACATCTCCCTCCTCCCAACTGGCTGGAGTTAATTCCAATCTGGATGGGCCTCCCCAATTTAGCGAGGCCCAACAAACCGCCCCTCAATTTAATATGACGCCAGCAACTGCTGCAACATTCCAGAAACAAGGGAACTCCGCAAACTTGTCCAAACCACCAGCTCACACTCAACCTGCAATTGCAGCCCAAAGCAAACACAAACGTACCAAAGGAGCCACTGGGGTGTGGCAAAAACCTTTGGCACCAACGCTACCCAAAGCTGATCCCCGTGAAGTGGCGTTTATTGCTGATGTTAAGAAGAAATGGGCCGAAACTAGAGCGCAAAAAGCTCTACCTCGCTCAACCCTCTCCCACGCAATTCGCCTTTATTATGGGCATAACCCTGTTGAATTCTATACAGAGGATTACTTCTCATACTTTGCAGCGATTGCGGAGACATTCCCTATTAACACCACCATCCATGAATCAGTGGAGGGCCACTACATCGATGTGGGCTTCACTGAAGCTGCCCTTGCTGACCATGCTTCCACCCTCCAGGTCATTATTCCACGCGAATCTCTTTGCATCTCCCGCACACGCTCTCACCTGGAGAAAATTTCATGGGTTACTTTTTCCAACCTACCAACGACTGTTGATCCTGAGTCTCTTAAACTGGCACTCCATCGTGGTTTAATGGAGTTTGGGTCTGTTCTTTCAGTGGACTTTAGCGTCCCCTCTTACTATGCTCCCACTCAAAGAGCTCGCACTGCTAGGGCGTCGTTCACCCCCTCCCCCACTGTATCCCGCAACATTGAGGTTATTCCTCGTGTGGCGGTAGTTGGGGCATGCCCTGAGATCTTCTTTGTTGACCCTGATCAGGCGCGCGCCCCGGTGTTCATGGTGTAACGCCCTTGGACACTTGTATAGTGGCTGCACAGCTCGAAAAGAAGCCCTCTTAGCCACCACCCAGGGGCCTAAACCAGGCCAAAAACGATCCCACGTGGCTGCAGCAGCAATTCCACAACCCACACAATGGGTTCCCGTTCAAGACCTGTCCCCTGAGGCCTTACGCCTAGCAGTTGAAACAGCTAACCCCACTATTGGTATGGGATACCTTCGCGCTCATGCCCCCTTCCAATGGGCACCCCCTCCAATCTCCCAGAGTCAACTCCCTCTCACCAAGCGCAAGGCATCTCCCACAGGGTGCCCCTCGTCAGCCACCCCCACTAAGGGCTCCGCGGCACCCCCACTAGCCTCCACCAGCAATTTATCGCATCAACCCTCAGCTCCCAATGGAGCTATGCCCACCAGCATGGACTGGCAACTTGCGGCCTGCGGTAGAAGTGCCACCTCAAAGAGTCCTACCCCAACCCCACAGTCCATTTTGCGCGGATCCTTTGCAGTGTTGGAGGAAGTGAATATGGACTCAGACTCATCAAATGGGGACACCGCGGAATTCACCATTGAGCACCCTCAGGTCCTTCCCTTGCAACAGAGCGGGGGCAGCATCCTAGGCTGGCTTACTGGGTCCTCCGCCCCCCACCCTCTCCTTCCCCTCAGAACCCTCGACGCTCCTCACGGATTGCAGCTAATAGTCAAGCTAAAGGACTCAAAACT
>JAKSZP010016456.1:0-40894 GCA_022478985.1 Massospora cicadina | reverse complement strand
AAACATAATTGACCCCTGGTCCAGATGTTTGAGGTCAAACTGACAGAGACTCAGCCCACCACCAAATTTTGCGATGATAGTTCCCAAAGAATAAACCCCCCCTCTACCATCCAATTTGCCGGTTAGGCTGAATTTGTAGATCCCAACCATACTTTCACCAATTGACCACTATTAATCAGTTGCAAGGCACTGAGAATATTGTTGGTCAATTTTTCTTACTTTCCTTTCCCAATAAAATTTTACCAAAAGAAATTTTTATCTGTTATTTTTCCCCTTATACCGCATCCCTGATGGCAGTTCTCTGGTGGTCTGTCACCCCGCATTTTGGGTGTACATTACCAATGCGGGGTGACAGACCACCAGAGAACTGCCATCAGGGATGCGGTATAAGGGGAAAAATAACAGATAAAAATTTCTTTTGGTCACCATGGCTCCCTCTGTTGCCAATTGGATCCAGCGAGTAATCCTTACCTTGCTGTTGTATTACCACTGTACTGTATCACACTTCTTGGCTCCATATCAAGTTGCACGGTCAGCAATGCCCCTGGCATTCCAGCTTGCCTTTTGGGTGCTCAAGCATCCTGACTGGCAGGCTGGTCTAAACTTATTCTGCTGTTTCCATGACAGTCTGCTACCTCAGACTACCAGCGGGAATTGCTATATCCTGGTAGGCATTGATCACTTCAACAAATGGGTTGAAGCAGTTGCCCTCCTGATCAGACTACAAAAGCTATTGCCACCTTCCTCCATCAACATATTTTCACCTGACATGGGTGTCCCCAGGTCCTACTATGTGACAACGGAAAGAATTTCATCTTGCAGGTGGTAAAGCTTTTGGCTACTTCATGGGGATGCAGCAACCTTTTTCAGCCCCTTACAATCCCTCCACAAATGGTACTGTGGAAAGAGAAAATGTAAACATGGTTTCATGTTATGAAAGATGGCCAGCTCAGATCCCCTACACTGGGACTAATTCTTACCTAGTGCCCTCATGGCCTACCATATCAGCTACCATCAAATCCTTAAAATGTCTCCCTTACATGTATTATATGGTCAGGAACCAGGAGTACCAGCCCTGCTAGCAAAAGACATCTTCTCTGGTAGGACAGATATCTTGATAAATCCATGAAAAGATTGTCACAATGCATTATCCAATTGCAGTCTGATGTCATGACTAACTTAGCTTAAATGGTAACAAAATAAGGGGTAGCTGCAAATGAGCATAGGAAGCCCCTCCTTTCTTTTCAAGTTTTGGACTTGGTTTTGTATTAAAACAGCCATATCACTCCCAAAAGTGTGAAGCTTGGGTCTATTTGGGAAGGCCCTTTTGTAGTCACTTATAACTGAGGAGAGGAGTACTCCATTAAGTCCCTTGCTACTGAGATTATGATCAACCAAGTCCATGGCTAGTTCTTGCACCCTTATTCTCCCCTAACACCCTTGAAGGGGTAATGTTGGACAATTATGAGTCTGATTATCTAATAAGGGTGTATTAGTTCTAAATAAGGACAAAAATAAGGATGAAATCGGCCAAAAGACCCTGGTCAATTCTCCATGGAACCCTTTGAATTGGGCACTATTTTTATTAATAATACTCAGTCAAATAGCCCAAGTTTGGGTAAGCAAATTTCACCAATTATGCAGCAAAATCAGGGGAGCCCTCAAGTGTTCCTCACCAGCTCACTTCTAGTTCATTGCAAGCACCTAAGAGGGGACCACTCCCTTTTATAGGCTTAGTGGGGGTCCCCCAAGATGCAACTATTTTATCTCATGGTGATTGGCTAAAGTATATAAAATCATTACCTCATGGGTTCATCTTGCCTACAATTGACCCTCCATCAGCTGTTCCAGCAAAGCGAGGTGAGTTCAAAAGCTTTGATAGGTTGACAACCCATTACTCTTAAATAGGATTAAAGTTAATATTGAATCTATGCCTATTTTAGTCTAAGCCCAAGTTAAACTAAATACTAAGCAGTATATTGTAACAGGGTTCTCTTTTTACCCCATTGCCACTTCTAATAAAACCTATAAAAACCAACTTTTTATTTTGTATTAGTGTTTTGTTATTTTTATTATAAAGGATGGTTAGCCTGGCAGATAAAACTGCTTCCACCCTAGTGCAGGTTTTGTTTCAAACAAGTTTGAAACCTGTACTGGCTAGAAAAAAATCTCAGTGTGGTATATTTGTCCCAAGGTTGACCCACCTCAAATACTTCTTAGTTATTTTTATTATAAGTAGTGCAGAAATCCCCTGAATATATTGTTGGAAGTTATGTAATAAAGGCATCAGTGAGCAGCTTTCCTACTTAAACTCAACACTTGGGTCTCATACTAGGTACTGGTAATTTCTTTTCTTAACTTTTATTGGTTGAATAAAGAATAGACTTGATATTATGTGCTAAAAGGCTTTCTTATTAAAATAGAAAAAGTATTTTTATGCTTCTAGTATATTTTATGGTATAAAGTAGAAGTAAATTAAGTATAAAATAGGAATAAGGGGTAGCAATACTGTAGGGGCTTCATGAACCCCCATGTCAGACTCTTTTTGATCTTCACCTTGGTGGCAGCATCCATTTTACTTAGTGCTTATATCTATGAGCTCCATCTCACATTGGACAGCACTGAACCAGGATATTTGTAACTCATTGTTTAATCTCTGCTTCTAAGTTTGGAGCAGCAATGCTACTTCTGATTATTGATCCTTCACCCAATTTAGTAATAAGTTAATCATCTCAGGATCTGGACAATGTTAATTCTCCAATGTACCTTGCTTCAGGGTTTCAAATGACCTTCAATATTTCTCGACTGCCTTTTTAGGTAATATTCAGACAGAAGTTTTAATTGCTTTTATTTCTTTACTTAGTTTGGATGGGCTTTTATCATTCTCTGTCATTAGCTATTTTGGATGGAATTACTCCATCATTGGTTAACTATAAATTCATTTGACCCCCAAAGGTGCAAGTGGGGGTCAAAATTCATAGTTTTTGGCAGCATTTCATCTTCGTATTGAATTTCTTCATTTGACAGATATCAAATTATTTTGTGACATCATCCCAACTGACTGGTAAATTTCTTAGGCTGTGCAGTTTATATATTTGGGTTCATTTCCCTTATTCAAGTTTTAATCTTGTAATTGTAAGCCTTGTGGTGGCTGTATACTGGTGGAGTTCCTTCCAGTAGCCAAGAAATTTTTTCTAGTATACTCATGGTAGTATCCAAACATTTGATTTTATAATAATTACTCCGCTATAATTCAACCCTATATGTTTTGAATTATTTTAAGCAGTGAGCATAAAAACTCACATTAAACTCAACAAAAGTTAGGTATAAAGTCTAAAAATATTTTATGAGCACCTTATTAAAATTTAAAAAATCCTTGCCTTTAGCATTTAATCAAATAAATTACCAGGATATCCAACAATCACTGCTGTCCCAAAATTTAGGGATATCTCAGCCACCATGTCATTAGCTCGTTCCAAAATAGCAAGGAATTTACTATCTTACGACAGCCAACAGTTAGAATGGAAGTTCGCATTTAAAGCATCAAACGTATCGGGAACATTCTCGAGATATCGAATCTATTCAATGGTTTAATAAGTCAAAGCTTGCTTTCATTATCTGGCATGGTTTAGAGAGTGGCCAAATAAACTTATTCAAATTAACACAAAATAAATATGGATAGGCTTAACAATCAAAATACGGACAACGCTCGCAAATCAAGGTCTCCTTTACCCTTTAAAAATAAAGCGTTTGTTTTGGGGGGTGGCTCAGATCCTGATAAACCTGTTAAAGACACTTTTCAAGATGCTTTATCGAGTAGATGGTAAGTAAAATGTTTTTGGTTATCTTTGTCAACACCTAACCCAAACTTTTTGGGCTTCTAGGTCCGCTGCTCAAAAAGGATATTTAAAGGATCCTTATGTTGGTTATTTTGGTCCATTTGAAAATAAACCTCCCTTGATAAACCGGGGTATGCTTTTACTCAACGTATTTATCTTAGACTAGTTTTTAGGTACTTACATCCGTACCCAAGCTGTTGATGATGTTGTATATAAGTTTCTCAGCTATAACATCATGAGAGGCAAAGAGTCTCAGATACTAAGTTTTGGTGCTGGCATGGACACACGCTTCTTTAATTTGTTGGTATGCATTGCTTTTGTACACTTTTAAAGCTCTTGGCATATTCTAGGATGATGCATCTGTAGATATGAATTTTGTTACTTATTTTGAGATCGACTTTCCTGAAATTGTTGAATTAAAGTCGAAGATCATATTTAAGAATAACGAGCTAAAGAGTAAATTATTCCAGCCGGAGTATGGTAGCTAATGATTTTGTATTTATTGATAGCATAAGACTATTCTAGCTGTATACTAAAATCCCGAAAATTTAACATATTCGGAGGGGACCTTCGCTCCTTTACAGAAAGCATATTGCCAAGGTTGCTTGAGCTAGGCTTTGAACCTAGGTATTAAATTATAGCCTTACCATTATAACGTCTTTACTCTTATAGTGTTCCTACTTTATACATCGCAGAATGCGTCTTCGTATATATCGAACCTGAAAGTGTGGATCATATTTTGAAATGGATTTCTATTAACAGTGAATTTGCCGTGATTGTGAGCTACGAGCAAGTTCTAAGTGATAGTTCTTTTGGAAAGACGATGATATCCAATTTAAAAGTAAACTTGAATTCATAACCTATATTAATCACTATTAGATGAGAGGGCTGAGACTTCAAGGCCTTAAAAAATACCCAGACATTAAAGCTCAAAAAGTGCGGTATTTTAATCAAGGATGGAATCTAGCTGAAAACCGCACAATATGGGAAATAGAGACGAGAAGCTTGCCATCCTCGGAGCTATCTCGGATCAACCGAATTGAACAGCTTGATGAAATCGAGGAATGGAAGCTGCTTGCATCCCATTATTCAGTATTAGTTGCCCTCAAGCATAATCAATTTGATCAGCATATTAGTGATGAATTTAACCAGCTTCTAGATTTTACTTGTCACAAGTTTGACTCCCTTTGAATTCTAGTCAATCAGAGATTTGGTGTTATGAATTGGTTAGCTTTTAAAAGATGATTCTGCTGGCTTCATTTTTAGTTCTAAATAGCTTTTTAAATTGCTAGGTTTGTTATAATAATTTAAAAATAAGTACCATGATTAAATATACGCTTTACATATTTGTGAACATGACATGGGTTCGCGTCCAGCATTAAGGAGATTTTAAACTTCTGGTCATCAAATTATAAAAATGCTACTTTGTTACTTGAAATTGTTTGTAAAGCTTAGAGTATATTTGCCTTCCCAGCTACTGTGAGCCAATATAACAATTCGAGAACTCTTGAAGTTACTTAAATATAGGTACTTTGGCAATTCTTAGGATGATATTTCTTGATATGTCTCTTTCAGGGTTAATTGGCCTTGAGGGCGGATTGTAGAAGTAAAATATCCTGGGCTAAGATTGGCAAAACACCACTATTTTATCTGTGCAAGAAGTAATTTAAGCGGAGGGTTAAATAATTTCTTTATTATTCAAAACTGCTTAATAATTTTAGAATGCGTAAACGCCTTACCCACGACGCAACCGAAAAATTTAAGTCTCAATCCGAAGGTGGATAAAAACTCTTTAATGGAGTTAACCCAGTTTAGGTTTCAAATCAAATTTCTTTTCTTTATTCCATTTCAGTGATATCCATCCCCTGGTCAGCTTGCTTTGAATAAATAATATTTATAGGATGCTCAGGGGTACAGTGATATGTAGCATATCCTTGTTTCAGTTCATCAGTCTTTGTTAATGCATCCCAGGTTAAAACTTGATCAATAGGTTTTGTTTCTGGCCATGCCTTGAGACTTTTTGCCTGGATGAGAAGGCAGCTTCCTGTTAATAGTTGTTAATTAATGAGGTATCATAGATAGTGATATAATTCCAGGTGCCAAATGCCAAAGTAAATCCAAGAAAATCCAGGTCAAGGATTTAAACAAAGAGCCTCTTAGGACTATTGATGATCTCTTTAAGATCATTGGTAGGAAGTGGGTAGTGGCCCTACATGTCAAACAAGGTATCTATGGAATTTAATAGCTTGGAAATTTACCTCTAAACCTCCTAAAATCTTTAAGACTATAAAATATAAGTTAAGGAATAGATGAGTCAGAAAATTATAATTTTTTAAACTGTGTAGAACTTTTATCTTATATGAAATTTTGATGACCAATTAGCCCTTAGAGTTCACCTATATAGTTTAGGCCAATTTAAGAGCTTCTTTACTATTCAAGGATACTATACTGAAAAACTCAGAGAGGTTTCTACCCCCAAAGTTTATTTTTTTAGAGTTTAATACAGTGAAAAGTATGAAATAATTGATAAAATGTATGAATAATGATAAACCTTTTTGAAGTTAACTATTACAGACTGACTTAAAAAATTTTGCTCACAAATACAAATTAGAGCTTCTATTGGATTAGGACCAAATATAAACTGTAATCAACTGAGAACACACGGTGCTGAGTATATATTATAAAGGATTATATATACACTTTTAGTGCATTTTTAGTTGATATTACCCAATCAATGTGATGGTCCCAACCATTATTTAATTGCTCAAATCATGTCAGTTTGTTGATATAATTTGTAAACTTTATATAACCCTTTACAGGCCTCAAATAAAATCTTTTATGACTAAGTTGCAGGTGGTCATCAGTAATAAGTTAGTATACATCCTATCTGGAAGTCCAGAGGAATGTCCCTCATTGCATAAATCAAGCAATTTTCTCATTCCTGAGCAAGAAGGGTCCAAAGAGGGTGGCTGTACCCCTCATCACCCAGGGCAGTCTTGCTCATGTGGTAAACAAGCGCTGGGTAACAGCACTCCCTCTAAAGATTCCTCCCCTGGTACCCTCTCTCACCTCAGCTGAACTTGTCCACCAAATTAATGAAATCTGCACTGAGATTACCAAATCAAAGATGAAAGGTCCAAAACCAATGGGGATAAAGCCTGACATTGGAAACCTAATAGTCAAGAAGGGACAATTATCAAATTATTAGCTGGAATTGCTGACAGTTTTGACTCAGATAGGAGTATAATCACCAAAGCCAAACACTCCTCAAAATTGTCAGGGATGATCCCTGATGAGCAGATGGAACCTTCAGGGATATTTTCAGATAATTCAAAACCTCTATCTAATAAATTGAGAGTTGCAGCTGATGTAACTTATCAGGTTGGATGAATGCCCCATCAACTGGGCACAGGCAGGTTTGGCATCCCAAACCATATCCAATCAATTGGGACCAGCCCTATGTGGGGTGGTTCTGGGGAATTTCCATTGCTTGCCAGGCTAGATGCTGTCACACCAACTGACAAAAATGCAGTCAAGCCTTAGCCAGGTGTTCACAGCCAAAATAATAGCAACTCAGCCTGCCACCAAATCCTTTGATGTGTTCCAATTAGGATTATCTGCCTCCTCACCTGAAAATTTGCAGGTTAGGTTGAATTAAGGGACCTGATCCCTGCTTTGAACTACTACCAAACTAACATTATTTAATCAGTTGCATTACACTGAGAAAATTGTTGGTCAATTTTCTTCATGTATCTTTTCAACAAAATTCTTTTACCCAAATTCTAGTTTTTATGTTGAAAACTAAACTTCCCTTTCCACCTATATTCCAATAACCCTCAGGTTTATGGCCATATTCACCTGGTATTTTGCTAGGTGCCTACTCACAATTATGGCTCATGGGTACTTACTGGCAAAATTTCTTCCTAGTTCCATAACTGTCATACCATCATCAGTGTCACTGGCATTCAGGTTTGCTGTTTGGGTGCTTCAGCACCTAAGCTGGCAGGCTGGTCTAAAAATAACTTGTTGTTTGCCTGACATTATCAACTCTATAGCATGCATTCAAGCTGGCTGCTGCTATACACCACAGCACAGACTGGTTTAAGCAGTCCCCTGCACACACATTATGCACTCACCCATATACAGACTCACATATGCACCACCAGAGATAAGGGCATCTGTAGAATAAACATACAAGACACCACATTCAAATTGATCACAAGTAACAACCAATACTGAAAAAAACAGTGACATAAAGAACCAGTATACTAAGAGACTGCACTGAACTGAGGTCCACTCTTTATGATATCTAAGCTGTAATGTAGAAAGAGAGATAAGTATGATTACTACATATTGATAGCAAACACATACACATGTACATAACACAAGACAATAAATATATATAGCAAGCATTGATTGTTTTTTTCAGAACATGTAAGGTACACATTACCACAATAAGCATTATATATCCACACTCAGTAAGGCTCAGATGCAACTTAACACAAAATTAATATAAATTGCAGTTCTACTGTAGTTCAGCTTTAAGAATACATATATATTAAAAGACTAATTATGATGCAAATTATTGACCAATATAATTAGTTTTATTAAAAATTTATCTATATCTCATTCAGTCTCTTGAATAATTTTTTTGAACAAAAAGATCCTATATATATTAAGCACCATGTTTTCTTAGTTATTTACAGTTTGTACTTGGACCCAATTTATTATAAGCTTTAATTTGAATTCATAGATTAAATTCTATAAGTCAGTTTGAAACATGGTGATAACTAGAAAAAAGTTTTTATTGATTATTCATACTTTTTACCAATTATTCTATACTTTTTAGTGCATTTTTATCACTTATTTCAAATTTTCTAGCACATTTTTATTGATTATTTATACTTTTTAGTTTGTTTTAGATATAAGTCCTTTTTCATTTTTTTATTTCAGACTTTTTAGTTGTAATGGTTGAGTTTCATTCATAGACATGAAAACATGGTGTGGGAAACCAGCTCAATTGTTCTCGCCGGTGCTTTCACCAGCTGGTATCCACAAATAATTTTAATAAAAATTTAAAATAAAATGTGCTAGTAAAAATGGGTATTTTTAGATATTTAGTGTGCATGATAAAGGGAAAAATGATGATCCTCGACCTCCAACTATCTAGTATTTAAAGTAATTTTGAAGGTCAAGGGGGAATTTGGGAATATGTTCAGAATAGCCTGCATGCATCCAAACTAGAAAATATGCAGGAACAATGTATCATTGCTTGGGAACTCACATCAGGGCAGCGGAACAAAGGAAGCAGAATTCTGATTGGCCAAATGTACCCATGGGGTAACGTTTTTAAAAATTTGAGCCAATCACCACCTGAGAAATTTCTTGCACCTTGGGGGACCCCGCCAAGTCTATAAAAGGGGGGGTCCCCACGCATGTGCATTGAAGTACTTTGTTGGGGTCAGGGGAGTGCCTTCCGATGATTTCCCTGAGGTCCATGGTGTGGTCAGAGAAATCTGACCCACTGAGTTTACTAATGCTCATATGGGTTTTGAAATGGTGATTCCCTGATTAATGGGGTTTCACCGAGAATCATCCAGGGACTTTTGGCCATTTTTCTCAACTTTTTCATTATTATTTTTAATAAATGAGCTCTTAACAACATCAGAATATTGCAAATGGCTGACATTTCCCTTTTTTGGCAGAACTCAACCTACAGCATTCTTATCTTTAGCCTGAAAAGGTAAATGTACAACATCACCCCCCTCAAGAATGTTGGGGGCAAGTAGGGTCAAAGGAAATGGCCATGTACGCGATTAATAGTGATACCAGTAGCTATATTTTTGATAGAGTACTCATTCCCTCTCTTGTAGATGATGGTAAAAGGACCCTCCCAGATTGATCCAAGTTTGCCGCTTCTAGGGGTAATGCAGTTATGGTAGTACAACTCCATGTCAGAAACTTGGAAAGTGGGTAAGGGGTTTTGAGACTCATTTGCAGCATGCCCTTCTTTTGTTACTGTTGTGGCTAGAGTGGTCATAGCTTTGGATTGGAGTTGAATTATACGTTGAGCCAATCTTCTCATAACTTTCTCTGGTTCCTCAACTCTAGAAGAGAATACATCCTTAGCTAAGAGGGCAGGTATTCCTGGTTCCCGCCCATACAAGACTTGGATGGCGATATTTTCAAAATCTGGTGATAGCTAATCCGGTATGCCATAAGAGCACTATGCAAATATTGATCCCAGTGAAGAGGATCAGATGAGGCCAGCTTTTGCAGAATGGATACCAAGGTTCCATTTGAATTTAAACTGTTCCATTAGTGGAGGGGTTATATGGAGCAGAGAAAGTTGTGCTCCCATAGAAGTGGCCAGAAGTTTGACTACTCTGGAGGTGAAGTTCTTGCCATTCTCACAGAGTAGTACTTGGGGGCAACCATGATGGGTGAAGATGTGTTGATGTAAAAGGTGGCGGTGGCCTTAGCTGTTTGAGCAGGAAGAGCCTCATCTTCAACCCACTTAGTGAGATGGTCAATAGCTACTAGGATAAATCTGTTCCCACTAGTAGACTGAGGAAAGGGACCTATTACATCTAAGCTGATGGTGTGGAAGGGTTGTTGCGGGGTAGTTGGTTGGTATTGTTATCTAGACTTGAATCCAAATTGCTTCTTACAAGTAAGGCAGGCTTCTAAAACATCAATGATAGATTCCATCATTCCATCCCATTAGAACCGATCCTTAATCTATTCATAGGTTTTCCTTGCCCCTTATGACCTAGGGTAGAATGTGCTTCTAGGATAGCAGGTACACTTTCTGAGGGTCGAAGGTAAGGTAGCCATTTTGTCCCCACCTGTTTATACAACTTTCCATCTTCAACCTTAGTGTTGCGGAAGTGCCAGGCTAACATCTTTTGAACACTCATCTTCATCCTCCCATTCACTGGGGGTTATTAAAAGGTCATGTAACCTTTTGACTCACTTTTATCCAAGTGAAGGACTGGTAGCCAAGTCAACCCATCAACATTCAAGTGATGGGTTCCAGCACGGTGTTCAATCTTCATGTCATAAGGCTGGAGCTTTAAAGCCCAGCGAGCTAGGTGACCAGTAGTATCCTTCATGTTCTGTAACCACTTTAGAGAGATTTGTGGTTAGTAACTACAGTGAAGGTGGTTCCATAGAAAAAAGGGCGGTAGTGCTTTACAGCCAACAGAACAGCAAGGCACTCCTCAGTGACACTGTAGTTGCATTCCATTTTTGACAGCATCTTACTAAAGTAGGATACAGGATGATCCACACCATATTCATCTAATTGGGCTAAGATGGCCTTAATGGCATAGTCCAATGCATCGTGAACAAGATAAAAGTTTTATTATAATTGGGGGTGCCTTAGAATAGGACGTTGCTACAATAGTTGCTTCATGGTCTCAAAAGCAGCTTTTTGTTCAGCACCCCAATAGAAAGGGGTATTATTGGTTAGTAGTCAGACAAGGGCTCACTGAGTTGAGCAAACTTAGGGATGAAATGATGGTAATACCCCATCATCCCTAAAAATACCTGAATATCCCAAAGATTTCTAAGGGCTGGCATCTTTGAGATGGCTTCGACCTTGTCCTGCATGGGTTGAATACCTTCTTGAGAAATGGAGTGTCCAAGGAAATCGAGTTTCCTTTTGAAGAAGGTACACTTTAAGGGCTTCAACTTTATATTAGACTGACCTAACCTTTGAAACACCTCCTTTAAGTGATCAAGATGTTCAAAAAAGGTTTTTGAGAACACCGTGATGTCATCAAGATATACAATAACACAAGTAAACTTGAGGCACCGTAAAATGTGATCCATTGCACGCTGGAAAGAGGCAGGTGCATTGAACAACCCTTGAGGTAATCGTGTGGGTTGGAAGAGACCTTCACTACAGATAAGAGCGCATTTCTCCTGATCTTGAGGAGAAAGGTCCATTTGCCAATAGCCGCTAGCTAAGTCCATGGAAGAAAAGAAATTAGAGCCTGAGAGTTGGGCCAAGGCTTCATCAATGTGAGGAAGAGGATAGCTATCCTTTTTTGTGAGGCTATTTAACCTGTGGTAATCCATGACTATCTGATGTCCTCCATTCTTCTTTTTTATTAACAAGAGAGGGGAAGACCAGGGCCTTTGTGAAGGAACTAACAACCTTGCATCGAGTAACTTCTAAAGTTCTGTCCTCATTTGCTGTTCTTCCACCTTGGACTTGCAGTAGGGTTTTGACCGAATGGGATGGGCATTACTCACATTGATGGAGTGGCACCAACCCTTCATGTGGCCATAGTCAATATCAGATTTGGAAAAAATGTCAGTATATTCATCAAGGAGAATATGAAATTTTTCCAGCTCATCTGGGATCAGCTTGTCCGAGATATGGACGTTGGGTAAGTTACATACCAGGTTATCCGTTGGCAGGCCCATATCCCTCATAGTACCAATGGAGTGAATTTGTTCAATGTCCTCCACAGGGATTAACAAGCCTCTGCCAATCTCCTGATGTTTTTTTACAACTATGTCCTTGGAGGTGAGGTTCCCCAATAACAAAATAATGGGCCTTTTTAAGCAATGTCAAGAATTCCAGGCAATACCTGAGACTCCAAAGGACTTATGCCCTCGATACTAACAAGGTGCAACAAACAGTGGCGTGGGATATGAAGCGTGATTTTTGTGTCAATCACACGTTGTTCACCAGGCTTGATCACAACCTCACCTGCAGCATAAAAAGGGATACCTTCTCTAGCATCCACTGAATCATGCAACTTCTTTGTGTTGCGCCCAGAAGTGGTATATGACAAAGGTATTGCTGAGAGGGGATATTTGATCAGGCAAGAGTATTCATGCTTACTGAGCTCTTTATTGGATAAGACTAATGGAACTTCAAAAAAAGTAACGAGAGGTAACCTTGCTTCAGGTTGATTATCCCCTTATACTCAATCATAAACTGAGTGCTAATGAGAATATCATATGTATTGTTATCTAAAGCCACAGCAGGGGCTGATAAAATAAGCTTCCCAACTCGAATGGGAAGAGAGGAATATGCCCCAATAGCACGGGTATTGTTGGGGCCAGCAGTTCCAAACTCTTGCGTGTACTCCAAGTCAGGCGCCAACTTGATCTTCTTGATTAGCTTAGTGGAGATCACGTTGACTGAGGAGCCAGTGTCCAATATGGCCAAAATACGGACCTTTTGAATGACTACTTCAACCTTAGCGAGAGTCCCTCCAAAGTTGGGCAACAGAGCTAAAACCTCCTTGAGTCATAAGGTGGAGGTGAGTTTTTTAGCAGTCTCAGGGTAGTTATTAATGATGGTTTGTAAGAGATGAACACGCTGAAGCGGTTGAATCAATCCAGCTAAGAATTGATTACCATCGCTGGCAATGTCAATTACTTGTAGACACCCTAGGATTTGACTGAGGTATGTTTCCTCAGGGATGGTGGTCTCATCTACTCCTCCAGCGTTCAGGTGATCAGGAACCTCTACCTCTGCGGGGGCTCCAAGTATGTAGTAACCAAAGTCATCATAACCCCCCTCAGATTTGTCTCCAAGGGTATTCTCAACAACTGGTAAGACCATAATGGAGGTAGGAGAGATGGCCACAGAGAGTGAATAGCCTTAGGGCACACCTTTACCAGCTTAGCTGGAGGGGTGGGAACAGCAGCTTTAAAGAGCTGGTGCGGGCGTAGGGTTGTTACAACCTTACAGGGCTTTGATATATAAGAAAGAGTGGTAACCTTTTTAGGTTACACAGTGGGAGCAGGTCTCAACTGATCAACTAGTGGTAACTCTTCAATAGTGAGAGCTGGAGGGATCACCTCATCTTCCTTGTTTGTTGCACATGAATGGAAGTCAGCTACATCTACTAACGCCTCCTTTAGATCACAAATATTTTGGAAATGGAGTTTCACTGAAATGATATGTCTGGCTAGATAGGGTTGATAAGCTAACCCAGTTAACAGGGCAGCGATAGCATCATCCAGGGTGAGCATGTTAGAGGTTGTTAACATCTGTGCAGTGAGGTAAAACCGTTCAGCAAAGGCAAGGAGAGGCTCGTTCTCATACATGCTAAAGCGCATAAAGGCCTGTTTTTCCCTGAGTAGACTCTGCTTAGATCCAAATTCAGCCACAAGAGCATTCTTCACCTCTACCCAAGTGAGCGAAGGGTTCAGGTAAGAAACTATCATTTCTTGTACTAGGCAGCTTAAACAGGGAAGGATATACTAAACTTTTTGGGTATCAGTTGAGCCACACATGGCAGCTTCATAAACATACAGGAAAGTATGGATTTTTACTTCACCAGGAATGAATTTTTCTGTAAGGGGGAGATTGTATGGACGCTGCTCAAGCTCCTTAAGATGGGATAAGGCATTGATGAGTTGCTCCTCCAGAGCAATGATTCTGGTAATACAGGGATCCCCTGTAGTGAGCACCATTTTGTGGGAAACCAGCTCAATTGTGCTTGCTGGTGCTTTTTCCAGCTGGTTTTCACAAATAATATTAGTAAGATAAAAAATTAAAATAAAATGTGCTAGTAAAAATGGTTATTTTAGGATCCTTAATGCACACAATAAAGGGAAAAACAATGATCTTCAACCTCCAACTATCTAGTATATAAAGTAATTTTGAAGGTTGAGGGGGAATTTGGGAATATTATTGGAATAGCCTGCATGCATCCAAATTAGGAAATATGCAAGAACAACATATCATTGTTTGGGAACTCGCATCAGGGCAGCGGAACAAAGGAAGCAGAATTCTGATTGGCCAAATGTACCCATGAGGTAACGTTTTTATAAACTTGAGCCAATCACCACCTGAGAAATTTCTTGCACCTTGGGGGACCCCGCCAAGCCTATAAAAAGGGGGGTCCCTGCACATGTGCATTGAAGGACTTTGTTGGGGTCAGGGGAGTGCCTTTCAATGATTCCCCTGAGGTCCGTGGTGTGGGTCAGAGAAATCCAACCCACTGAGTTTACTAATGCCCGTATGGGTTTTGAACTGGTGATTCCTCAATTAATGGGGTTCCACCAAGAATTGGCCAGGGACTTTTGGCCAATTTTCTCAACTTTCTCAATATTATTTTTAATAAATGAGCTCTTAACAACATCAGAATATTGCAAATGGCTGACATTTCCCTTTTTTGGCAGAACTCGACCTACAGCATTCTTATCTTTAACCTGCAAAGGTAAATGTCTGACACATGGTCACACATGACAAAAATGCCATATTTATAAAGAAAAACTATTTGTTTGAAATTTAAGAGTCAAAAGTATGGATAAATATCTAGAAAAAATAAGAAACCAGAAGGTAGTGAGCACAGAAATTACTACAAACCTTAGTTAACTACTAAAAGTTACTGCAAATTATTTAAATTAAGATAAAGATATTAAGATTTTTTAATTAATGGAGAAAATACTATTCTGAGATTGAAGATGTTTTGTTTTCAGACATTAAGAGATCTATAGGCTAATATGCAGTAACATTCATACACAAAAGTCAAAATCTAGATATTTAATATCTAGTATATTATTTTTATCAAGGTTAAGAAAAGTACAAGCATATAGTTGTATTATTTGTCAGGCGCCTAATATGAGGGGCTTTATAATACCATAGGGCTTCAAAGCTGCTTTCCTTATGGAATGCTTCTAGTCAATAAATTAAATTACTTTTGAGAGTTAGGTTGTATTTTGATTTAGACTAAATCCTAAGGCTATCAGCTATTAGTTGTTATTAGAAGAAAAATACAACTGTCTATTAAGAGTTGGTAATATTTAATTGCGCTTTAAGAGTCTTTTATAATTTGAGTAATTAGATGATATTGAGATGGAGTTTTTTGGGCCTCAGTGTGCTGGCCTTGAGGTTGTAAAGCACTCTTGGAAAACTTGCCTGAGCCAAAGGTCAGATTTTAAAAGTCTTGATAAGATTTTAAACTGTTGAAAATTATTATCTACTGAATGGATTGAGGTTTACTCAATCCCCAGAACCAACTGAATGGTGGGTTAAGTCAATATTTCCTCAAATCCTGACATTAATAATCTAAGATTTATTTTTAAAAGCTAAATTATGGGTCAGATACTGTACCAATCTTTACAAAATTAGAATGGGACCAACATGGGATCATCTTCTTTCATTAAAGAAGTTCATATATATTGGTCCAGTAGGTTTGGTGTATTGCGTGAATAAACATAGAAAAGATATATAGGTCAAATTGAAAACCTATTTCTTTTATAAAGCCAGTTAAAAAGTTTTTAATTTTTTTGTAATTACTTAGCTATATCAAATTTTTTGATATAATCTTTTTGTTTTAAAAATTTTATAATGGACAACCTGTCAATCTTGCAACTTTGCAGTGAGAACATAAATATGTAAAGAAAAAGTAAATGAGGTGGTTTGACCTTGGGACAAATATACCACGCTAAGTTTTTTAGCCTGTTCTGGTTTCACTCCTGTTTCAATCAAAACCCAACTCATAGTGGAGCAGAAACAACCCCTCTATGCCACCACTCCTCTGAGAACATAAATATATAAGTTGTATTTAAATCTATTTAAGTTTTTGATAATTTAGGGGACTTATTCATCCCCACTTCTGGTTCAGTATTTATGGTTTCTTCAAAAAACTATTGTAGAAATATATATACAGTTATGTAGAAATTATTTTCTATTTGTTTATCATTACTAAGCATTCTTATTTCTAACATTTAAAGAACTTATAACAAAGACCTAGTATGATCATATTCTATATATGGTTAGCCTTTTAGATAGGTTTTATAGCTTGGACAAATTTTATATCATTATAAAGGTGTATCAATTATATCCCTACCTGTTGATATTAATTCTGGAAGTATTCAATTGAAAAGTTTGAACTTCTCTGTTAATTGTAGCATTTTCACATCAAAATAGCGATCTATATTTGGTTGCTTTGAATTGAGTGTGGTTAATCCAGGCCAATTGCTACCTTAAACTGCAACATTGCACTTAGAAGTCAAGCTTAAATAAAAAACTGAACTGATCCCTTGTAGCTTTGCTACATTAATATAGTATACCTATGCTTCAAATCACATATAGCGTAAGTTACTTTAAATTAAAACTTTACATTAGTATAAATTATCATATTAGTGATAGCTAAACTAGTAATGATATTTAACAATTTGAATGTACTTTTAGGTTATTTCCAGTGTCACGATTCTGATATGACTGAATGATAAGTGCCAAGTCATGCAGCAAATAGGTAGAACCTGCTGAGCCTGATTATGAGTTACAATTATTCAAGCACCTTAGTATGAGGCGATATTGGGTTGAAAAGTAATATTGGATCGCCTCTAAATCAGAAAATGTGGTAATGTCAACAAACAACAAATAATGAAATATCAAGTATGATGAATAGTGAGTGGATCGCCTCAAATTAAAGTGATTAAGAATTTAATACATTGTAACCTATGCTGAAACCAATGGGAATGAAGCAGAACGAATTACAAAGAAGAATGGCCAGTATTGACTAAAATTGCTGAGAATCAGAAAGACTAGTAGATTGGAAGAGGGGTTGTTAGTAGGCTAGAGTGAGCGGAACAGCAAGGATCCAATATATATATTAAATGAAATAAATAGTGTCTTTTGGGCAACCGCTCCCTATTTATTAAAAGGTTATTACTTTGTTTTGAGAATGTCAATCACCATATATGCTGGTCCTATTGCTCAGTGGGCTTAACCCTGTGCAAAACCCCTTTGGCATATCTCACCAATTTCACAAAAGTTATAACATCCAGAAGATAGTATATTTGAAGCTTTTTGTATGATAATATTAAGGTTTGATAGTCC
Source organism: Massospora cicadina (assembly GCA_022478985.1). Lineage (NCBI taxonomy): Eukaryota > Fungi > Entomophthoromycota > Entomophthoromycetes > Entomophthorales > Entomophthoraceae > Massospora > Massospora cicadina. Next base: position 23,230 of record JAKSZP010016456.1, on the reverse strand, counting down.
TATATTCCTATTGTTTTAAACTCCATGAATTACTAGGTATACAAACAAAAATCTGAAATTTTATCTGGAAGTGCATGATTTGAGATTAATAAAGTTGGTAGCAAAACTAAAAACTAGATATTACTTTGTCAACAAATAAATAAAAACAATATGTTTTGTACAATTAAGAGAATAATACCTTAAAATCTTACTATTTTAGTTTATTGAAAAATTACTTAGCTCATATTTCTTTAGTTTTGATAACTAAAATTGAAGCAAAAAAAAGGATTTTTAAAAAAAATACAAAAAACAACTGTTCAATCAAGCAAAAGCCTACTGATATCAATGCAATCAACGCCTGCTGCCCCAGCGTGGGGTAGTGATACGCTGCCTTCTGGCGTTTTTTTGCCACCGCCAAAGTGCATCTGGGCTGGATCTGCTAGCCCTCTGAACGCTACTGGCCGTTACATCCCACCTCAGTATTTGGCCCACCATCTCACAAGCTCCCAGATGGTGCTCCAGAGCCCTTTGATGCTACCCTAGAGAAATATGTGATTTGGCCTCCAGGTCAAATATGGGAATCTTTTCCCATATGCAAGTGCAGCCATCATCAAGATAGCCACAGCAGTTTATAAACCTGCCAGTTTCATTGATTTTCGCCCCTTTAAGGGGTACCTTGACCTCTGCTTTCATTATGAAGCTGATGCAGTGGCAGCAGCCAAGCTGACTTTAGTTTTTAAAAAAATACCCATTCCAAATGTTTGTATGCGGCTCCCAGATGAGGCCACTTTGGTCCAGTTCTCTGGGTTGCCCTCCTACCTTTCCCCAGAGCGCCTCTGCCACAAATGATAGAGGGTTTGGCCATTTATGGCGCAGACCCTGTTTTGCAGTTCAAGGTTTTGATTGGGGTGGATCATTTGGCAGGGCCTCACGCCTTTGTGACTATCTGCCCATTAAATCATGAAACCCATCTCACAATTCCCCCTCAAATGGGGATCATATCTGCACCTGATCACCCCTTCTGGGCATGTGTCAAGAAAGGCTGTGCCATTTGCCCCTTGTGCTTTGAATTGGATTTGAAGTGCAAGTGTCCTGAAGTTTCTGCCTCCACTGCTCCTGCTGATCCCTCTCTGGTGTCAGCCCATCTGCTGCCTTGCCCCAATTTTTTGAGTGGGGCTCAATTCTCCCACCTCCAACCTTAAGGAAATCTGGCACTGCTCTCAAAGTGGCGCCCAATCAAGTTTTGTATCTAAATAATTTGGAAATTTACAGCAACTTGAGAAGATGACTAAATCAGTTTCAGATGAGCTGCTGTGGTTGACAGTTAGCGGCCAATCAGGTGCTGCCACCACTCCATTTCCTGTGGCTGGACCCGCGTTGGCCAATTTCTATATTTTTGAGTGCCTTGATTAGATTGATTATAGTGACCAGCTTTTTAATAAGAAGCCAGATTTTGCTTTGGAGAAATTTTTCATTGATCCTCCCAATTTGTGATCCCGCCATTTTCACTCAAAACCAGACTATTCTAACTATAAAACTTAAAATAAAACGACAATGGAGGCCGCAGCTGCTCCTGCCAACACCCTACTCCATAAGCATCTTCATGGGGAGATGGAACCCCTCATTGATGGTATTCCTATCACAAATCTTCATGAATTTGATAAGTTTGCAAAATACAAAATTGAGGAGCTCACTTTCAGTGTAAGCTGCTCTTGCATTGATGAAGCAAAAACTTCTCTTTCTGACCATAATTATCCCCAAACCCACCAATGCATTGGTCATTCACTTGTGTGCCTGCTCTTATCACTTTTGCTGAGCGTCAACTTGCTCAATATGTTGAGGCGCAGAACACTGCAGACATTATTAATGAAGAAAACCTGCAACTTTACCTCCTTACGCCACATGCTGCTGATGCCCCAACCCCTATGTTGTCCGCCATTGCACACCAGTTAAAGCAGGCACCAGACAGAGGTTTCCTAAACCTTCCTCACCATCTGATATGGCTTCCTAGTCTGATAACTTAGGGCTATATTAGGATTTTTTATTATGATAATCCCTTTGTTTGGCTTATTTGAAAATAAAGATGCGTGGCAGCCCCTTTTGGGTTGGGCACCACTAATGCTAAAAAAATTATCTAGCTCTTTAGTGATAGACAAAATTTATTGTGTGAATAAAGGCTTTAATTAGCTAGAAGTGAAATACAGATCAAAGTGTACATAGTCATATGTGATTACCAGAAGTAGTGTCTTTACCTCATTAAAGTAATTTACACTATGTTGCAATATCATTTCTATACTAGCAATATATAAACATCTTATATCACTTTTTAAGCAAATTTTAGTTAAAGTTTGTTAAATTTTATAAATTTGAAACACCAATAAACTGCTCAATGACAACTTCATCAGCTACACCACATGCTGCGCCAGTTTGGACAGCAGCTCACCATCCCCTAGTGTTTTCTGCCCTACAGGAAAATGTGTTTATACTAGTTTAACTAGCAAATAAATTTAAATAGCTGATATGTCCCTCCAGAGAACTTATCACTCCACCTAATGCGCTCCCACCCAAATTTCACCCTACCCCTTGCTCTCCCTTAATAAAACATCTGCTTCTGCTTCAGAGTCAATTATGGGAGGTATTTCCATATGTTGAAAAAGCAATAATCAAGCTTGCCACTGCCAGTTTTTGTCCTAAATGGATTTATTGACTTCTGCCCTTTTGAGGGCTATTTTAATATCAATTTTCACTTTGAGGAAGACGCAGCAGCAGCAACTCCACTTTTATGTAAAAAATATTCCCATCCTTATCACTTGCACTTGGCTGCCCACAGGCACCACAATGGTGGAAAATTTTACCAACCTTCCTTTTCACCTCCTGCCCCAAGTGTTGTATGAGAAGTTGATGTCAGGGCTTTCAGCCTATGACTTAAAATCCATTCTCCATATCACTGTCCCTAGAGGTGCAGAGCTCTTTGCAGCTCCCTGTGTTAATTAATATCACCATTTAACACCTGGAAATACCCAAACAATGAACATAATATTACTCAAATGGTAAATTATCTTTAAAAAGCACCAACACTTTGAGGCATCTAACCCAAGTCAATTGGAGCCTTGAAATAGTTGATATACCTATCTTAAAAGAAAGAATTGACATAGCCTTAAAGGCCTAGCTCCAATAAATAAGACTTAGTCATAAACTTGTCACTTATCCATCAGTTAGGGCATTACACAAGTTATTATCCTATTACATTTGGTAAACACAAGTACAGGTTGTGTACCCAAAAAGGAGGTAGAAGCTGATGAGGACTTGGGAAGAGACAAAGAAGAACAGAATAGGGAAATTCTACTTCCATTAACTCTTGTAAAATTTTAAATATATTAAATTTGATATTCCTCTAATAATGGACAAATGGAAACCAGAAACTAGGAGCTTTGCCGCCAGTTGCTACTCCATTGATTACTGTTAAAAAGGAACTGTTACCACTATGGTACTTCCAAAACATGAATTTTTACACGCAAAAAAGTTTGAAGCAAAGACTAACATCCAGAATTTGGTACAACAAGAACTTCCAGTTAACTCTGGAAATGCCCCAAATTGAATGAGTCTATGTGGCTATAACTATTAGGCCCTTATGGAAATCAAACTTTGCTATTATGTGAAGAACTACAATCTTTTTTAGTACTAGTTGTGCTCAACTCAAAAGGATTCTCCACGCAACTTTAATTGCATTGTGTTAAACTAAATGATTTCTGTTAGATAAAAGTCTGAACATGGTGCCGTGATGTTGGGCTTAAGCATACATATTAGAAGGGGAAGAGGGGTCAAGGGTATTTTAATCCAACCTAGTTTCTTCAGGTGGTGGGCAAAGACCCAAAATCATATTTAGGTCAAAAATGACACTCTGGATGTCAGATTAGTCAATGCAGCTGATGCTTATTATATGGAATTCGCATACATTGATAAAAGATCATTAAGTTATAAATAAAAGATATTGTGAAAAAGTGAGACACTGATTAATATTGTGCCCACTAAATTATTAGACAAGCTTAGACTTGTCCCAGATATTGATCACCAAAAAGGATATAGTACCATAATTACAGATGAAGAGATCTATAAGAGCTTATAGTTTGCTGCCGCTTTGATTCAGCTCAGTTGTAATATAAGCTCCTAACATTTTTCCCACATCAAAATTATTACTCTCTTATTAGTACCTCTTTTATGAGGACTTGCTGTGTTAAAACTGATTTTAAATAAAACACATTAGAGACAATAGATCATAATCTTCTGTTGTTTTACAATTGGTAGAATGAGGACCCTGTGCCTCAGAATCAGGGTCTTGATGTCCTCACTTTCAAAAATGTTATAGTGCCAATTAGATATCTGAGAAATTTTTATCTGTACATATAAGCCTAAAGAACCAACCTCTCTGTCTATACTGAAAGAAATTCATTCCCAGGTACTTGAGGAGACCAAAGGCACCAGTAGAACCTTTGGTAAAACTGAGCAATTTGACCCATGTTGTTGGTGAGCGGTAAGTTACTGCCCTGGCCCATAAGTTGCCCCATTTTTACCCTCTTCTTAACTTCTTTTCCTGTGGAAAAGATTAAGGGGTCTGTAGGGAGATAGCTCCAATAAGGGCCACCAGCAGGGTCCCAAGACTCATCCTACCCCCAGTCCATTATCCCTCAACCCCTCTGAAACTGATAATATATGCCTTTAACTTGTAAAACCCTTACTGAGTAATAGAAGGCATATCAGATCATCAAAATTTTAAGCTACATATTGTAGTTATTAGTCTGAGCTAACAGTTTGACCCCAGGAGTTTTTGAATTATAATCACCTGGCGGAATCTCTTTCTCATGGAGTGGAATATGCCAGAAATATATCAGGGCAAATTCTCTCAAGTTTGGATCTATTAAAGGGGATCCGCTGCCATCTAAGGTCTTCATTGTTAAATCTTTTACAATTTTGTGAAAATTTATCAAGAAAATCCTTTACATACATGCTGCTTTTCACAAACTAACTAAAAGAGAATGCTGTAAAGAGGGCCCAGGTCAGGCCAGTTCTAACCCACCTTTCAATCCCCTATCAACCCTAGTATAAAAACAGCAGACCCTCCTAGAGTCTGTTGTTCGTTCATTCCCCATTTTAACCTTTCTTAACACATTTGTCGCCACATCACCCATATTTAAGTGAGTATGCATCCATGTAGGCCCCATCACCCAAATATGAGTGACGTCTTCTTGTTCAAGAAAAAAACTAAATCAGAATTCTTAAAAAATTTTAATGAGTTAAGTACTGAAATATAAATTTAAAAATATACATTGGAATCACAGAATTTGAAATTTAATAATAGTAGAAATAGAAAAAAAGTAAAAACTTGTTAGTGAGCCCCTCTGCATCTTTATACAATTTTAGATGAAAAATTATAACTTATGTGATAACATGGGAGGGTGTTTAAAGAATTGACACCAATATTAAAGAACTGAGTTGAGTTAGACAACTGAGTAGAGGCTTATATATATACCAGAATACTTAAGATGATCTTGGATAGCTTGACTATGGAAAGTTACCAAAGGCTGATAAAGATGAGGTAGCAAGTGGAGAAGTAGAAGTAGTGACACTGAGAACAACTAACTCAGAATTGGTGTTACAGGTAATTAATGAATTTTTTTAATTTTTTTTTTCAATTTTTCAATTCTTTAAATTTTTATTTGAGGTGGGTTGACCTGGGGATGATACCGCACTGATTAAGGGAATCAAAGAAATGGGAAAGGAGGATAAAACCCAGAAAACCTCCATGCATGGCATATGATAGGCCAGGATCTCCATGAACCGCCTTTCTGATTGCTATCTCAGTTCAGGGCATTGGCGCACAATGCCAACACAGTCATAATCGTCCCCTACCCAAAGTTCATCTACTGTGATTGAACTTGTGGGAGGCAGTGGTTATAAGTTCATACTCTACCACTGGGGTATCCTCCCCCTGTTAATAGAAAATTAAGAACTGATATATATAAGTATACCTTAACTAAATTTTATTTTTATTTATTTAACCAAGGTAAGCTGACCAGGGGATGGACATTACCAAAACTCAAAACCTAAAATTAATCCTCACCAAATAAAACAAATGAAACGCCCAAAATGAGCGGATGACACACATAATGTGAGCTCAACCAACCAGTTGGACAGCGGAGATCGCTTATCCCATCATGGTGGATGGAGAGGGGGATCAGGGGGCTCATCTTCAGCAGTGTCTTAATCCCAAAGCAGGGCACAGGCCACAGCGGAGAGCAGGGGCGTTGGGGCATCAGCAGGATGTGGAGATATATTTCCAATGTTTGGGGTGGTATGAATACAGCCATTGTACATAAGAGTTCTGACGTAATTGTTCAGAGCTAGTTCAGCTTTCATGCGTGCATCAGGTAGCTTTATGAATGCAGCGATATTGGTGCAGGTAGTCTTTGATTTGGGATTCTGCGCTATCACTGTCACATGCTGGATGGCATCCTTGATGTCTTTGTGGGCTTTGAACAACATATTATTTTGAACCTTATTGGCTTTGGAGGGAATAGTGGGAGGAGGGATTCCTCCTGCAAGCATCATGACTGATTTGGCATCATCTTTATGGAGAGGATGACAATCTGGCTTATCAGTTGCTTCAACAGCCAGCTGGAGGTCACTGTGGAACATTTTGGCATTTTTCTGAGGGGTGTATAAATGAGGGGTAGCTCATCATCTTGACCAATAAACACAAACTGCTCAATTTAGATATTTTGGTCTTCAATTATATTTCTGGACTCATCAATTACAGCCAATAAATCCCAAGGATTTTGATTGAATTGATTTGGGGAGTCAGCATATTTCTGAGGTTTGATTAGTTCATTGGAGGATGCATAGGATTGAACTGGGGTCCAATCCTGTGCTTGATTAGATGGGTATTTGTGGCACTGGGGCGAGAAGGAAGCTGATTGGTGGCTATTGGCACAGCTGCATCAACATGCTTTGGGGGAGGGGGAGGTAGGATCGTACCCTATACTGAAGCTGGCACAGGGTGGGTGGCAGATTGGAAGCTGGCGGATGAAAAATCAGAGCTTTCAGAAGCAGCTAGAGATGGGCACTTGCATCTCAAGTGGTCCAACTCAAAACAGGATGGATAGATCATCTGTCCGCCCTTGACGCAGGCCCAGAACAGATGGTCAGGGGCAGAAGGGATAACAGTGTGAGGGGGAATTGACAGGGCAATTTTATTTGATTCAGGGCTGATTGTGGCATACTCCCAAGGCCCAGCGAGGCGTGTGCCCCATTTGGGACCAAAAATTGCAAGATGAGGTTGGAGCCATTGGTTGCCAAACCTTCTATCAGCTCCTGGTGGAGCACCTCAGGGGGAAGGTGGGTGGGCAAAACAGTGAAATGAACCACCAAAGTGGTATCCGCTGGGAGCCAGGTCTGAATTGTGGGGAGAGGCATACCCTGAAAAACCAAGGGCATAGTTGCCACAGTGGCAGCATCAGCTTCACAGGTGAAGCTGAGATCAAAATACCCCTTATAGGGTCAGAAGTCAATAAAACCAGCGGAATGCATCACCACCTGAGCCATTTTGATAATGATTTGGTTATGGTAGGGGAGTAGTTTACCATAGTTGACCCTAATGCCAAAATGCATGTTGCTCCGGGGGAGCACCAGGGTCAACAAGCACCACTTGGGTTCAAGTGAGGTGGGCCTTAAGATCCTTGGGAGGAACAAATTGTCCCAGGGGTTTGGTATGACTGGACAAGCCAGTCTGAACGTGTTTTCCTATCAGACAGAAAATGGTGATGGGAGTTTTGCCGCTGACCCACACTGGGCAGCTGACGGGAAATCTGAGGACATTGGAGCAAAACTACAGTAGGCGATTGAGATATACTTTTTTCATATAATTTGCTCAGAAAGTTACACTGAGTGGAAAGAGAGTTGCAATAAGGCAATGTTAACATATCTTAAATTTTTTATTAAATATACAAAATAAGAATAAAATGTGATTAACTTAAGGTTAAAAATCATACTTTTCATAATTTTTAATGGAATATTTTTTTTGTCATTAGTGATACATAAATGTGCCAATTTTAAAGCTCTAGCTAGCCTGGAAGGTAAACTTGAAGTTTTCAAATCAATCAAATATCAAACTGCTCAGCCATAACTATATACCAACTACCATTATTAATATATAAGATTTTCACTTTATACATATTAAACTTTTTATTTTAGACATATACATTATATTTTTGATGAGTTATTGTATTGGCATCCAAGACTAACGTCTGTGCAAAGTTTCATTATCTTTTATTGGCAATAAGTGTCTGAAATAGAGCTTGTAAGATTTAAAACAGACAGAAGTGACAGTGAGTTATAGTAAAGTGTATAAAAACTATTTGCATTATACTATGCTTTTAATTTTTATATTTATGATAAAATTGTATATTATATTACAGTGTATTATGGTTTTTGCTAAAACAGTCCAAACACATATGTGGTAATTTTTTATAATTGGGACAAAAGTTTATAATTCTTAACATTTTTTTCTCGCTTCCTGGCATTTTTATAATTTGTTGACAGTCACATTTGGGCCTCATGAGAAACTCAACTATATCACGCTGGGTGACAAATGTAATAATAAATTTTTTGTGTTTCCAATTGTTCTCCACAGATTATGCCAAATTCTCAGTTTCCACCATTTTTTTAATCTGTCAAAGTATGCCTCCAACTGTGCCCTAGCTCCAATGATTATCGAGTGGACACTATAATCCATTTATCAGCAGCTTGCCGTGCCCTATTAGAAGCTGTAAAAGATTATGCTCTTAAACTACCTTCTCAATCTGCCGCTCACAAAGGACATTCCTCACTTCTGGATTTTCCACACCAAACCACCTTTGGTTTGGCACAATCCAGCCAACAAGGGGCTTTCCAATCCACCACTCACAAAGGCCACTACCAACCGCCAGATTCTCAATGCAAATCCACCACTGTCTCAATGTGATCCGTCCAGTAAGGGGCTTTCCAATCCCCATTCCTTAATGCTGTTTATGAGAAAAGAACGCCTGTCCTTCCAATCCAAAAAGGTTTCCAAGCACCATACTTTCAGAGCACCCATCTTTGGGGCTATATAGCCCAATTATATTAATAAAACAATCTGTCACTATGTAACATTTGCCAAATCTGCGTGGCAGTTCAATCCAACCCTTCCTACCATGTAATTATTACTGCACTCACTTATTACCAGAATCAAGCCAATTTGTTTCAATTTATGTATTTGTTGACTCAAAATGTAAGTAAATATCATAGAATGAGTCTGGATATCATCTACTGTCTGGTGTAAATTTGAACATCTTGTGAGAATTATCAAAGGCCAGCAACTGCAAACTTAGTAAGAGTAATCGTCCCATATGCTTCTCACGCCCTTGAGAGGTTGCCCCAACAATACCCGAAGTTGCCCCATTGCAGCCATTTAGTTTTCTATAGGGGCTAAGGTATGCATTTAGATCAGTTTGCTATTTAATTAACCCACACTAGAGTCACAATATTAATTATTTAGGTTATCTGAGCCTTTGGCATTCTTAGCTATTTAATGGTTTTGAAAAACCCAACCTGTATAGTCATTCTTACTTAATCAGCCAAATCCATGACAGTACCTGGCAATTGCATAACCTAATTATGGATGTTAAGAGAATTTCTCTGAAGTCTTATCATAGTTTAAACATCATGGATGGACATCAGATAATAGTGGGAACCAAAATAAATCAAAGAATCTTCAAGGTTTAAATGGAGAAATGCGAGCCATATTTAATTTAACTTGGAATCTTTCACCACACATGGGTTTATCCTCCCTGACCATGGAAAAATCTAGATGTTTATGAGCAAATATATATTCAACTACTATACAAATTAGGTGGCATCAAATTGTTTCTTTCATTCATATATTACCATCCAAGGAAGTAAATATATATGCTTTTGGAAATATAGAAGAAATTAAACTTAAAGGTTTGGAGTGCCAATCAGTTTGTTTGATGATCCCTTGTGAAAACTCTCTGGGTTAACAGATGCAGAATTGGGCCAAGCACTGGCCTTATCTAATAAGCTAAGCATTATTTGTGCCAAAGACAGATTTGAGCTGGGTTGTGAACAAGAAGTGTCGCATCATATTTGACAATAAATTTATTTGAGGTATGCTGACCGGGGGACAGACATTACCAAAGCTCAAAGAAAAAAATATGAACAAACAGACCTACCCAAACAAAATGAGTCAACCGCCCAAAACGAGCAAGCAAAACACAAATGAACGAGATCACAACCAACCAGGTGAGACAGCGGCAAGCCGCCCATCCCACCATGGTGGAAGGGAAAGGGGGATCAGGGGGCTCATCATCAGCATTAGAAGACTCCACATAGGTAAGAACGTAGGTCAAGGTGGAGAGCAATGATGTGGGGTGATCAGCAACATGTGGTTTGAGAGAGATGATGATTGGTTAGTTGTGGAAATTACCTGAAGCATAGATTGCACCTAGGTATTGTAATAAGCAGTTTTCCGCATAAAGGTGGATGAAGGGATCTGGGATAACAAAGCAGCGATGGCACATGTGGTTTTTGACTTGTGTTTTGAAGTTCCAACCAATTTCTGGATGGCGGCAGTTGTTTGTTTGTGGAGGTTGAGGATGTCACGTTTGCCCTAAGAGGACAGGTTCAGGGCAATAATGGGAGGAGGGAGTCCCTTGGCTAGTATTACCACTGATCCATCAGCACCCTCACAGATGTGCTTATATGGGTGATCAGCTGATGCTACAGCGAGCTGGTGGGCAGAGCGGAACACATAAGCGTCCATCCAGGAGCCATAAAACGCTGAGGGGTCTGAACGGGATGCTGTATCTGAATAAATTCTTTGATTTGGACTTCCAAGTCTTCAATAACACTTCCCACTTCATCAGTTTCATCCAATGAAGTCCATAGGTTCAAATTGTATTGAAGATTGGGGTTGGTGAATTTATGGTCTGTAGCTGTTGATTGAGGAATAATATGGGACCAAGCTGTTATCCAAGATGTCTACTGATTGATTGAAGCGCATGTGTCACTGGACTGAAAAGGGGCCTGATTGGCAGCTGCTGGCGCTGCAGCATCTGCAGGTTTTGGAGGAAGGGGGAAGGATTGTACCCCATAATGGAAAGGCAGTGGGATGTGTGGCATATTGGGGTCCTGATGGAGGCAACGCAGGTCCAGCAGATGCAGCAAGCTAGGGGCATTTATGCTTTGAGTGATCCAACTTGAAGCAGGGTGGACAGATAGTCCACCTGCCCTCAACAAGGGTCAGATTGGGTGGTCAGGGGCAGAAGGAATGACAGCGTGGGGGGATCAAAAAAGCAATTTTGTTTTAATTTTGGTCTAATCATGGCGAATGCCCTAGCCCAGCAAGGCGAGATGCCCCATTGGGGACCACAAACTGAAGGATGGGGTTGGAGCCATATGTGGCCAAAACTTCCATCAACTCCTGATGGAGCACCGTGGGGGAAGGTGAGTGAGCAGCCCCACAAACTGAACCACCATAGTGGTTTCAGTGGGGAGCTGGGTGCACATTGTGGGGATAGGGGTACCCTGGAAAGCTAGGAGTATGGTGGCTGCAGTGGCGGTGTCTGCTTTGCAGGTGAAGCTGAGATCAAAGTACCACTTATAGAGGCGGAAATCAGTAACTCTGGCTGGCAGCATCACTGACTGGGCCATGTCAATAATGGCTTCCTCTTCATATGGGAACAACTTCCCATATTTGACCCATAGGCTGAAATGCAGCTGGGAGTAGGGGAGAATTAGTGGGCCGTGAGGCATGGCCTAGCACGTGCAAGGTGGATTTCAAGAACCTTGGGAGGAATGAACTGACCTGAGGATTTGATAGGACTGGATAAACCAGTCTGAGCGCGTTTTCCTACCAAACAGAAAACGCTGGATGGTGTTTTGCTGCTGCCCCACATAGGAGCAGCTGGCAGAGAATCTGAGGTCATCAGGGATTGAATGGGGAGGTAGGCAGTAGGCGTAGGTTTAGATAGCTTTTACTTTTTTTATTAAAAATGCTTGAAAGTTATTCTAAGCGGAAAGAAAAACCCTCATGCTACATTAATTGACACTATTAATCACTGCTGATTTGCCTGTATTCTATCAGACATTCCATGGCAGCTGATGAAGTTGCCAATATGGAAATTAATCAGCTTGTACAACTGGATATGTAAGTTCCATTTAAGAGTCCTTATTCTTTAAGTTTTGTTGATTAAAAATAAGTGTGTTAAATTGTGTGGTGAAACACTTTAAAAAATTAGCAATGTTACCAAAAAGGATTTCTATACTTTGCCACACAAAGACAATGTGCCAGACTGCTTAGACGGCGCACAATATTTTTGGCCATGGATCTAATTTGGACTATTAGAAGATTGAAATACTCATTTCAGAAAATTTTTTCTTTCACTTTGATACCTAAATTAAAGCCAAATTTGAATTTTTAAATAAAATACAAAAAATGACTGCTTGAATGAGCCAAAACTTACCAATGTTGATGCAATTGACGCCTGCTGCCCCAGCTTGGGGTGGTGGTGTGCCGCCATCTGGCGTTTTTTTTGCCACCGCCAAAGTGCACCCATGCTGACTCTGCTAGCCCTCCCAACGCTACTGGACGTTATGTCCCCTTTGGGACTTGGCCCACCGCCTCGCAAGCTCTCAAGCAGTGCTTCCATGGAGCAATTTGCATTTTGGCCTCCAGGTTGAATATGGGAATCTTTTCCCATATGCTAGCATGGCCATTATTGAGATGGTCATGGAAGTTTTTAAACCCACTGGCTATATCAACTTCTGCCACTTTAAGGGGTATTTTAACCTTGGCTTCCATTCAGAAGTGGATGCAACAGCAGAACCTAAGCTGCCAATAATCTACAAAAAAATTCTCATTTCCACTGTTTGCATACAGCTCCCAGATGAGGCCACTTTGGTGGTCCAGTTTGCAAGTTTGCTGTCGTTTCTCTCCCCCAAACGCCTACACCATGAATTGATGGAGGGTTTGGCCATTTATGGCACAGACCCCATCTTACAGTTTGTGGTTTCTGATGGGGTGAGTCAGTTGGCAGGGCCTCACGCCTTTGTGACAATCTGCCATTCCCATTACGACACTCACCTCATGATTCCCCCCACACAGTGATCAGATCTGCACCTGATCACCCTTTTTGGGTGCATGTCAAAAACAGCCGCACATATGCCCCTTGTGCTTCAAATTGGATCAAACAAAGCGCAAGTGCCCTGTGGCTTCTGCCTCCACCGCTTCTGCTGCTCCTCCTTCTGGCATCAGGCCAGCTGCTGCCTCGCCCAACTTTTTTGAGTGGGGCGTGATCCTCCTGCACCCAACCTTGGCCAATTCTAGTGCTGCTTTTAAAGCAGCAGCCAATTAAAGTTTAAATTTTTTTAAAAGTTTGTCAGAATTATGGAATCCTGAGCTGATGGAGGAGACAGTTTTGGCTGAGCTGCCATGGTCAACTGTTCACAGCCAATCAGGATCCGCCACTGCACCAACTCTGGTGGCTGGCCCTGCATAGCCGATTTAAATCCATTTGAAGCGCTCAAATGGATTGATGAGACAGATCAGCCTTATAATGTTAAGCCCAATTTTGCCTTAGAGGAATTTTTTGTAAATCTCCCTAATTTGCAAGCTCGCCATTTTAGATCTAAATATGTCTTCCCCAATTATAAAAATATTTTCAAAATGGCAGTAGAAGCAGCAATAGCTCCCACAATACCCTCCTCCACCAACATCTTCATGGGGCAATGAAACCACTTATTGAGAGTATTCCATCCCAAAGTTCTACCATGATTTTGATGAAGATGTAAAATATAAATTTGAGGAGCTACTTTTGGTGAGAGCCATGCCTGCATCAATGCAGCAAAACCTCTCTTTTTGACCCCAATTACCCCCAAACCCAACGGCGTATCAAGTCATCTACTTGTGTGCTGGCTCTCATCAATGTTGCTGAGCATCAACTTGCTCAATGCATTGAGGCGATGGACACTGCTAGCCTCATTATTGATAAAACCCCCAATTATACCTCCTTATGCCTCATGTAACTGATGCCCCAATCCCTATGCTGTCCGCCTGGTCCATCAGCTAAAGCGGGCGCTGGACAAAAGCTTCCCCAAAGAATCCTCACCTTCTGATATGGCTTCCTAGGCTGATAAATTTAGGGGCTATATTGAAAAATTTTTATTTTCTAATAGTCCCTTTATTTGGCTCATCCACAAATAAAGATGCATGGCAGCTATTCCTTTTGAGTTGGGCACCACTAGTGCTAAAAAAGAAATACCAAGTCAGAAAAAGAGAAGTGTGCCATAATTACTACTAATGGCCTGTACCAACCTACTAAAATGCCACTTGAGCTGTGTAATGCCACTGCAACCTTCCAACAGGCCATAGATAATTATTTAAATGATCTAAAAATCTTCTGAACGTTAGTTTATCTGGGTTTTGTTATCAATAATTAGGGCTTATTACCCCAGATGGCAAATATTGAAGCAATAAAAAGAATGACATGGCAAACAAGCACGCATGATGTCCAGTTATTCCTTGTAATATTTGCTAACGTTGCCAGTGTTGTAAATAATTTGACCAACCAACCATGATATTATTATAATCTACTTATTTTGTATTTTAACTAAAAGGTATATAGATGGTTTTATTAGCTCTTATTAATTATCTTGCCCCATGGGCCAAAACTTTATAGGTAGTTGCCAAAGCTGTATTGAATTACTACTGGTAAATCCACTAGGGATCCATTGTTCCTTAGTATTTGCAACAGCATATTAAAACCCTAATCCCTGCTGGTGCAACTTTTAATTCTTCAATTCATTGATTACCATAGCCTGTGGCCTCAGTTTTCCTATCACCTATTATATTGGCTTACTTTTGATATTGTCCCTTGCCCCATGCCAGCATAAACGATTGGTAGTAGGATCCTTTACTACTATGGCCATCTGCCAGTGCCTCAATTGCAATTGGCATATTTCTACTATTATAGAATGAACCAAGTTTTAATCATTTTCTTTCCAAGCCTTATTTTATACTACGCCTTTTTTTACAATTCTTAAGTTTTGCTTAGTAACCAGAAATTGCACCAATAAAAACTTTAAAAATTAGGTGCTAAAAAACTTTGAAAATGAGATGAGCATATCTGTCAAGAGAGTGTCTGTAACTCTCTCGTTCCCAGCAAGGTGATGTGGGATGCAAACCCACATTGCTAGGGAACTAGCCGTTAAAATAATGGGAAGGAAGGCACCTTGAACGGTGCCTGTGCCAAAGGCACCCCAGGCAAGGGTGTAAAGCGCACCATAAAGTACCAGGTAAGACAGGAATATCACAGCTTGAGTGGACCCCAAAGGGGAGTCCATCCTCAAATGTAACTTGGCGTCAGGGGTTTTGGGTGCCTCGATCTGGAGGGGACCTGGGCGGCCCAAGGGAGCACCTGGGATTTTGGTAAATTGCGATAGAAGGTAGTGGCCCACATAGTTGGAGACCTCCCCAAAGAGGTCCGCCACCAAGTTAGCCCAAGGAACCATAAGTAAAAATGTAAAAAACGGGTATTTTTATTTAAGAAAAGTCAACCAACAAGGAATGTTGGTCGCACATCTAGTACTAAAAAAAGGAATGTTGGTCGCAAAAACATATTTAAAGTGGGCTGGAGAAATTCAGGTTCTGCAGAAGTGCGCCCAAGCCTTGACGCTCCAATAAACAGACGCTTCCATCTGTTTAGTAAAATACATCAAAAGTGCTTTCACTCGAGTAATTGATTAAAGCCATATTTTACCTGGGCTTAAAATTTCATAGCTAGAGCGGGACTCAAACCCTTGCTCTCCAACCAAGAGAATCAAACCATCTTTGTTTATAACATAAATCATTCATTTTAGGGTCTGAGCCAAGATAAGAGGCTGGGCGTTTTGCACCCCATTAGCATCAACCTGGGCATGCTTGGCTTGCACCCAGCGTTGATTTAAGGTGTGTTTCAGGTCAGGAAGAGCCTGAAGTTTCACCTTCAGGGCCTCCTGTCGCCCAGCCTTATCTCTAGCATCTGTTCCTACTATAATGTCATCCAATCATAACAATATCTGAGTGAGATTGTCATGTGGTAAGTTCCTATGTAGCCTGCGATCACCTACCACAAAGATTACTTTATAGAGCCACTCAGCCATTGAAAGTAGTAGATACTACAATGTGCTTATTTGTTTTGTTAATAAAACCTTATTTATGATAAAAAGGCTTCCTTGTGTGAGGGTTTTCTCAAGTTATTGTCATCAAACAGTACCTGGTATTTTTGCGTGTTTATAACCTATGCACTAAAAATATGACAGCTCTGCATTAATTCCAAACATTAGGTGATAATTACAGGGGCTCACACCTTGTTATCCTGTGCACCATTTTTATTATGTATAGATCACATTACCCCTGGTGAAGACTACATTCAGGAAGAAGTAGCACAGCACTCTAAAGCTGAAACAGCTGACTACAAGGCTCAGAAAATTAGCTGATGCTATTCATCAAGTACATTTTGATTTAAATTCTCACGTTACACAACTTTCTGGAATCACACTTGGCCATGATTTCTAAAATAATTTTTAAAAGATACAGAAACTTATTGATTCTGTAAGGTTCCCCACCTCAGCCATCAGGCTGGATAGGCAGCTGCACCCCTTTCAAGAAGAGAAAGGGAATGCCCCCTGAGAAATGCTACTGGAGAAATAGAAGACTTGGAGCATACCCTCACCAAGTGAGAGTTGGCCGCCACAACCCAGAATACACTAGCCCTGACAAGCCAGTGGACTCTTTGACCCCCATTATCATAGAATCCGCTGAAGTGTACCTTGTAAAAAGTGGGAAATATGCTGATATGACGCTCCCATTCTGCCAGATTATAAACGAACCCAAAAAGGGTTGGTATTGCCATGCCTGATTGAGGGGAGAAATCCCTAAATGGATTTATCAAAAATCTCTCAGATGATATGGATAGGACAACCTCATGTGGGCAACATAATCTGAGGAAATGAGGGTAAAAAACTAACAATCAAAAAAGCTGTTAGTTAACCCCAAGTCAAAAAGTCTGATATTCTATTCGTTTTATCCAATTCCATAAGCCTTATAAAACAATGGAAGACTTAGAGAGGTAACTATGGATAAATTCCTGATGTCCCTAAGAATATTTGGCAGCCACTAACTGTCATACAAATGTGCAAGTACCCCCACCTGTTTTACAGCATATCCCAGCGCTCTTCCTAAAGTAGAATGCAATATTACTTTGTACCCTCTGTTGGACATCAGGATAATAATGGAGATGATATTGACTTAACTTCTCAAAATGATTACTTGGTGATAAATTCACTGATGAAAAAGTCATTTCTACACCTTGTCCTCAATTTCAAAATATTCAGCTACCCTCAAAGTGAAAGCTTATGATGTAAATAGACAATTTTAATCTCCTCTATGAAATCATCTTGATTAGCATCCTGGCAGCGGTTGATAATAGACTCTGTATGAAGAGAGCCTAGAAGTACACCTCATCAACTACAATCCCAAATTCCTATAAATCAAAAAATTATTAAATAAAATAACATCAGTTTTGTATCAAGATCGTTTCATTTACTCTCATTAAGTGTTCTCAAATTGCTACTTATTGAAGTTTATTTTTCTCATGGAGCTTTAGCTTTAAGCCTTCTTATTTTTTTAATTCTCAGCTGGTTGACTTATTCCTCTTGCCTTGAGAGATATCAAACTCGGCTGTTTGACTATTTCCCATGTTCTGAGAAAAAAGTGGTGCTCACTACATGGGGGCCCTGAGCCGTTTTAAGTGAAAACGTCTATCACGCCTTGGAGAATAATGACAGTCAAAATGATAACACAATTGTGCCAGAAGTGTGAATAACTAGGTCACTATGTCTAGATATGAAGTAATTACTCTGCAGCCTGATGCATTAAAGTTTCAGGATAATTTGTAATAATTATCCCTAATGTTGATCAGCGTCAGTTTAAGTTCATGTCAAAAATATTGGAAATACAATTCTGCAATTAATAATGGATTTATCTCAATGGAGACCATTCTTTCTGTTCCAAGGCTTCCACAGTACCCTCTACAATGCGCATAATGTTAAATCAAACAAACAACCAGCTAATGAGTTGGCAACTGATACCAATCATTATCTTCGCCATTTTGTACATCCTGCATTGCACCACCTTTTTCAGATCTTGGGAGAACATCATCTGAGTTAAACAGACAACTAGGAATTTCTTACAAAATTACATTCAGCAGTGGTAAACTTTTACAATAATGCTTCAGCCTATGCTTGTGATATCAGGGACGCTATTCTGGACAATGACGTTTTATTAATGAAGCTCAAAAGCAACCTTCCCTAATTGATTATGGGTTCACTGAATATCTTGATGATCAACTAAAACAACGATTCCAAGAATATGATGTTGGTTGGGCTCAGAGAGTTAATCAAATAGAAGTCATATTATAATCTTTGCAGCACAGATGTCAGGAACTGACCCAACAAGACGCCTTGGAAGTGCTTATGGGCCCTAGGGGCCTGACGGTCCTTCTGTCTCAGATGGAAGAGAAGAGCCCCCAGGACCTCCAGGACCCCAGGACGAGCTAACCTTTTTGTAACAGTTGGGTTGAACTGATTGTTACAATTCAGCTCAAGATTCAGATTTCTGAATATCAAGTCAAAATGGTATTTTGGGGCTTTGAGGTTCATGATGTTAATTTCTCAGCGTCTGGGTCTGCTTCTGCCAAGTTGGATTTGCACAGGGTATTAGCCATTGAGCAACCAAATCAAACAATATGAGGATCGCCATTTCTTTCAATAAAACTTGATAAATATATATGGAGCTATCGCCCCTTATTTCTACCTTTATTTTAAATATAACTTGCAGACCTTTCTGCGCTCCTCTCTTCCTCATAAAAGACTGTCTCCTTTTAATCTTCCATGAGACTATTTATACCTTAGTTCCCCAGCTGGATGCATCCTTGGCTTGGTAATCTTCTATTCTTCTTCCTTTTTCAAATTACTCTCATTCATATCAAATCTCAGCATAATTCCTCTCAATTCGCCAAATGTCCTCATTTTGCTCAATTATAATTTGTGTATCCCTTTTTTGTAAATCTTGAGACTCATCTCAATTCCCCTCTGATCCACCAATATGGGTAGCATATCATCCAGTCATATCAACTTCCTGACATTACCCCCCTTTGACTGGATGATAGGCTCTTACTGTTTATATGCTCAAAGGAACTTCACATGGACTTAGTTGATAATATGACCCCCAGCAGGTTCCTTAATTGTGTAAACATCCATGCCAGTCTTCTCAATAATCTCAAATGGGCTGACCCAAATGTCAGAGAGCTTATTTTTTCATTGTCCAAATCCATGCTGATTGTGGAATAAAACATAGTTCCCCACAGCGAACAATGGAAGTCCACTCCTGCACTTCTGGTCGGCCGCCTGGTTGTGAATCTTCTTAGCCAAACTGGTGGAGTAGGCTTCCATTTGCAACTTGATCAATGTATCCGTGAGTTGATTCAGATATTGCTGAGGATTCACCCCACCAGTGTCCTCTACACACAAATATAGCAAGGCAGGAAGAGCCAGATGTCGACCATACAGTAGTTGAAACATACTCTTACCAGTGGCAGAATGATAGCTGATATTATAAGCAAACACAGCAGTAGGTAGAAGAGCACTCCATTCCAAGGGCTAATCCATTATCAATTTGTGGAGTATGTTCACTAGGGTTCCATTGACTCGCTCCACCATCCCATTTGATTCCAGATGATAGGGGGTGGTCAAAACCCCGCGAATCGCCATCAACTCGTTTAACTTTGGCAGGATATGTGAAGTGAAGTTGGTTCCATTGTCTGTCAGAATGAACTGCGGGCAGCCATGCCACTGTATAACACACTCCATAATAAACTTGGCAGTGGTGACCGCGCCCAAGTCGCTAATAGCCCTGGCCTCCACCCATCAGGTCAAATGATTGATGGCAACAATTATATACTTGGATCAATTGGCACTAGTTGGCAGAGGTCCCACTACATCAATGGAAATGGTGTGCCATGCAAACTGGGGTTTCACTAGTTGATAGGTGGTTTTCTTGCAGAAAGGTTTTTCCACTTGACACTGATGGCAACAGCTAACCATTTCCAATATGTCATAATGCATGCTTTCCCAGAAGTATCAGGGTCACAAAAACTCTAGCATCTTCCACAATCCTCCATGGCCTACAGCCCGATGAGCATCCATAATTATTGAGGGTCTATTTGAAGGCTTAGGAAAATTCAGCGTCAAGTCTCCAATCCGCTTGTATAATTCTTCCCCTCATATGAAGGTATTCTCCCTGAGTCCATCCAACACCTTGATCACCTGCAGCGGCTCATCCTGGTATTGGTTCGCCACCATCTTTTTGTACATTATATCAGCTAGATCTGCTGTGATAGTGACCGTGGGCAATTGAGAAAGACAATCCGCGTTTTGATGTTTTGCTCCCAGGTCAATGTAAAATCTCAAAATCATATGCTTGCAGCTTCAGAGCCCAACGTGTGAGCCATCCTTCCGGTTCACGCAGATTCTGTAGCCAGCGCAAGGAAGCATGATCCATCACTACTTGAAATCTTACCCCATGCAAATATACCCAAAATTGTTTGTAAGTGTAGATCACCGCTAAACACTCCCACTTGGTTATGGTGTAGTTTCATTCATGACAGTTCAAGCTTTGACTACAGAATGCGACAGGATGTTCCACACTCATCATCATCCTTCTGGGATAATACTGCCCCAATAGCAGCTAGGGATGCGTCCGTTTGTACTATGAACTGTTTGTTGAAGTTGGGGTATTGCAAAATGGATGCACTTGCTAGTGTGGTACACAATACATTAAAAGCGTTCTGGCACTGTTCCATCCAATTGAAAGAAGCGTTTTTCTTTAATAACTTAAAAAGCAGGGCCCCAATGCAGCTGAAATTGGTAATCAACTGTCAATAATACCCAACCATCCACAGAAACACCTGAATGTCCCATTTATTTCCTGGCTGAGTAATCTTGCCTATCGCTTCCACTTTAGCTGGCTGCAGTTTAAGCCCATTTGAATCCACAACAAACCCAAGGTATTCCAATTGCTCTTTAAAGAAATGGCACTTTTGAGTCTTAATTTTGATATTAGATGCAGCGAGGCGCTGAAACACTTGCTCCAAGTAATCCAGATGCTCTGTAAACGTCCACAAAAACACATTGATGTCGTTAAGGTAAACTAAGATGCAGGACAGCTTTAAATCACCTAAAATCATATCCATGGCACGCTGGAATGTAGCTGGAGCATTAAACAATCCTTGCAGCATGCGCGTTGGCTGAAACAACCCTCTTGAGGTGATAATTGCACATTTCTCCCATTCTGTTAATATCAATTTGATCTGCCAGTACCCCGAGATCAGATCCATGGCATAAAAATAGTTTGCCCCACCCATTCAGTCTAATGCATCATCAATCTGTGGAAGAGGGTAAGAATCCTTCTTCATTACATTATTGAGTTTATGAGAGTCAATAACCACCCAATTTGAGCCATCCTTTTTCTTTATGATGAGCACAGGTGATGCCCACAGACTGTTTGATGGCTCTAGCATCCCTTGCTCAATAAGTTTATCCACTTCGTCAGAGACAACCTCTTCCGCTGCTCTAGAACATCTAATAGGATGCAAACGAATGGGAGGGTGATCCCCCATATCAATCTAATGTACCACCCCTTGAGCGCACCCCAAGTCATGATTGTTATTTGCAAAAATATCCCGATACTTTTCAAATAATGCCATAGCCTTATCTTGCTGATCCACTGATAATCCCGTGAGCGCTTCCCGCGGAACTATGGTCAGTATGCCAAATGAGGAGTGAGCCAGTAGTCCGAAATACTCCCATGAACCAAAGTCATGAATATAACGAACTTCCCCTATAGGGACAAAGTGTAAGTAAGCCATCATTTGGTGCCGATGTATCATTATTGTCTCCTTCTGTAGATTCATGAGCAGCACCTTCACCTCCCCATTCCCAGGAAGCAGTAACCCTTGAGCCACATGTGGTTCAAGCTGCGAGTGCTGGTGAGGCGCCATAATTTCTCCATAAAGCCCCTTAGGGACATCGATTTACAGCCCATTCCCTACTATGCTCTGGTGTCCAGACGGTAGGCTTAAAGGGCGCGTTGCTCAAAGTGGAATTCCTTTGTACTAATATATCTAGTTGGGGAGGATATTGGTCTGCTGACTCAGTCACTGGTAGAGAACAGGAATCACTTCATCACTGTATGCTAGATTGACCTGACTGGTTTGGACTGAATCTGTTGGGATTCCACCAGAGGAAAAATATACTGGAATCTGTTGGCCGAACATAGTAAGGGTTTCTTCCACCATATTTATCACAATGCCAAATTTCCTCGTGAAAGCTACGCCAATTAACATATCATATTAGTTATTTGGCAAAACTACCACTGGATCAGACACATGGACTGACCTGAATTATAGAGGCAATGCGCTATATGCTCCTTATGACACAGTGCTATGCATTACCATGGTACCATATACTACTTGATGGTCCACATCCAGTTTCAACATAAGTTTAGCCACTAACCAGGTGGAGACTATGTTCACAGGTGCTCCCATGTCTATGATAGTGCGGATTTTTGTGTTTTGAACAAATATGTTGCAATAAGTACATTATGAGTAAGAAGAACCATCATTGTTTATTACTTTTACGTTCAAGGGCTTTGGATTACTTAAGAAGGAAGAAATACCCTTGCTGACCTGAGAATACTCACTAGCATTTTTCTCCACCGGAATAGCTATGTTAATCCCTACTAAAGGAGTGACGTTTGGTGAAGAATCCGCGTTGCTGGTGCCAATCTGTTCCAGGATCTGCCACGCATATGGCTTCTGCACGTCTTGGCGGAACTCAGCAAAAATGGGTAAACTCTTACTCTCAGAAGCAGGAGTATCCAACAAAAGCTGCTGGTATAATAAATCATCCAATTGAGGTTCGATTTCTACTCAGAAAGTTGTTTGGCAATTGTTAGGGACAAGTGAATTGGGCTTAGCGGAGGTAGAGCATCCCATCTTTACTCCGCTTGAGCTTTTCCCTGCTCAATTATCCTAGTTGGCATTGTGTACACTTGTGGTTT
>JAKSZP010016455.1:0-40964 GCA_022478985.1 Massospora cicadina | reverse complement strand
TTTTTGGCTTGGGACCTATGAGCCCTGGCTCCCGCAATATTTAATGTCCCTATTGACACTGAGGTGCCTGCAGCACCTCAGGAGCGGTTGGGAGGAACCTCTGGTCCTATCCCACCACAGCTCATTTTGGCCATGCTCCGCATCTGTACTCCAACTCTTTCACTGCCATTGTTGGTTCCCTTGATCTGACCCAATGATTCAAGGGAATTGCGGTTTTTTGCATTTGCATCAACTTTTCCTGCACAGGTCTCATGTTGATTTATTGCGTGTTGTTGATTGGATTTTATATTTTTGAGGCTCAACTTTGTTGCATTGTGCACCGCATTTTCACCCAAATTGCAGTTGCATTGTTTCTCAGTATGTGCATGACTGATGACGCTTTGTGGCTCAGTCTGATTACTGTGAAAATTTTCGACCTGGGCATATTGTTCTGATTGGTTGGTTTGGTGAATATCTGAAATATCCTCCTGAATTTGTCCATGGTTAATGGCGGTTTCCGTGTGTGCCGCCGCTTCAGCTGCTGCTCACTTGCGGGATTTTTGTGCTGCTTTACGCTGTTTACTTGTAACTGGGTCCACGATGGAGTATAGTCCATCTTCACCCCAGCGGAATGGGTGGTGGCCATCAGTCATTTTGGCGAAGTTTTCATTATCTTCATCCATAGCTTCTTCACAAAATCATTTTCCATTAAGCCCTCTTTACAGGGCATGCATGTTCCTTGTGGCCCAGTGAGCCACAGTGGTTGCATATGGGTGGTGCGCGTTCCAGTGTAACTTGGAATGCAGCTGACTGGCCCCCATCTGCAAAGTGAAATTCTGCTGCATGGGGAATTCTGGATAATTCCTCTTCCACTTCTGGGAAGGGGTTGATTACAGTGATAGCTTTGCCCATGCACAGGTTGGGCATTAAGCAAAATCGCTGTAATTTAAGTTGTTGGATTTCTCTGTAGGCCACAAGACCTTTTCAGAGCTCCTCCTCAATTACCTTATGAGGAAGGTTGGTGGGGATCGAGTCAAAGGAGATGAACAAAGTTTTTGCTTTGTTCCATCTGGTGCGCGTGGTGCACACAATTTTTTTGCCCTCATGGAGGGCAATTTCCATGCAGATTTTTGCTGCAGCATCGGCTTCATCGGCTGTTTTGAAACCAATATTGATCCAGCCACAGCCCATGTTGTTGGTGGCTATGTACACCGCGTGAGGGAAAAGTGAGGGCTGTGCCTCACATGTTTTCTCCCACAGGGTTGGTGACTTATCCCCAAGGAAGAGTCTGATCCTGTGTTCCACCTTTGACAAAGGTTGGTTGAATTGAATGTACATGTATTGCACGTGCTTTACAGTAAATACCATAAACTCAGATGGTGTCTGAGTTTGCGATTTCTTTGCAGATTGGGTTCCTGGTCCCCCTCCAGGGAATTTCTTGCCCTTAGTTGCACCATTAAGCGCACCGCTTGCTGCGACGCTTGCCCATGTTGTATTATTTTTGTTATTAAAGTCGCCCATCTTTTCTGTGTGTGATTATCCAAATTTGCTGTTTGAATCAAATTGTAGTAACTATAGTGATTGTTACGAGAAAAAAAACAAAGGCTAGTCCTTTAAATACTACAATATTACTAATTGTTAGCAGCACCAGCGGAATCTCTTAGATGTTATCTTCTCCCTAGTGCAAATCTCTTGACAGAATAGGCATCCTTAAGGCAATCTTTGCTACTTTGAGCAGTCAAAACTCTCTGTTATTGGAACATAAAATCTCTAGCAAAATAGAAGTTGTTTCCAAGGAAAATCTTTGCTTAATGTGCAAGCAATCTCTAGTTAAACTAACAAAAGGATAAAAGCAAAAGATTTTTTTAGATCAAGTGTAACTTTATTAATAATTAAATGGCATTTTAAATAGTACCATAATAGAATCAAGAAAAAATAAATAATGTGAATGTTCAAGATGATGAGAGATAACATATACCACATGTGAAGGTAGAATTAGATTCAGGAATGCAAGAGATAATGGCACAGTCCAGGTTCAGAGTTGTAGAAGATCTGGCTTTATTATTGAGAGCTGTAATGAGATTATTAATGATAACACAGTGAAGTGATTTCCATTATCTGCCATAGGGAAGCCAAAATATAGTGAGGTAGAATAGGTGACATATGTTTTTTAATGGAATGAATAGTAGAGTTCCACATTGAATACAACCTTGGACTTGATATCAAGATGATATTATGTTGGTTCAGGCATTCTTTCCTTATCTTATTGGCCAGTGGAGAACTAATTTGGCGATTCTTCCTGAATTCATTTAACTTTGAATTCAGCGTTATAAATTGTTAAATGCTATATAAATTAAGCTTAATAAGTTTGAGCCTTAGTCCTGATAAAATATTGATTGTTAAAATAATAAATATAGGCCTAAATTGTCTAAAATAAATAAATGTATCATGATACATCGATGAATCCCCCTTGGGTTGGGACCATCTAGTACTAAAAAAATAAATGTATCATGAGCTCAAGAGCAAGGATTCACACTTAATTGGCAAAGCCTGACAAGCATCAACCAATCCCCATTTATAAAGAATACTCAAATGAGATACTTGGGAAAAATTGCCTTGACAATCACTTTCTAAGAAGTTTAGGTGATTTCTCCCTGTTCCCATTTAGTCCTTATTTCCTATCACTATTAAAGTGCTAGGAATATATATTATAAATAACCTTTTTGCTCATAACATTAATTTTTGCCTAATTTATATTAGAGATTTTGCTGGTTCAAGTGAACAGTTATATATCTTAATGTCATCTATTCCATGAAGAGATTGCCCTAGAGACACAAAGTCTACTAGGAGATTACGTTGAAGCTATAGCAACTTATATTTGCATAGCTTTTGAAGGAACCAGCCTTCAAATTATTATATTAAACTCAATAACTAACAAATAAACCAAAAATCAATCTGCTCAGCTTTAATGATATACTGAATACCATTAAAAACATATATGATTCTCACTTTTTACATTTTATTCTATTATAAAAAAGGTTTTACTAATTTAGAAAAATTTGCAGATGTGCGTACAGCTCACCAAAGCTTCATTGCAATTAATGAATGGTTTAGGAACACATACATTACAAACAAAGAAACGTACAAAGACACATTCATTTTTATATAGATGGTATAATACCATAAAAACTATCATTTGTGCCACTCAGACTAATAGCGTCACTGTTGCCCTTATGGCCAGAAAAAGAGTAGAATACTCCAAATAAAAACTCTATAATATAATTAAGCTTATAAACTTAAGCAAAAGAACATAATCAATATAATCAAGTGTTTTATAACAAATAAAATTTAAAAAGTCAAGGATATTTGATTTAATTGAAGTATATATAGAGATTAAATAAATAAGTTTCTGTAAAAGTCAACTTTTGAAAGAGAAAACTTTTAAAAATGCTATATAGAACTAAAAATCCTCCTTTCCCATTAATTCAATTTTCCCCTTAATTTAGTGCAGTACTGTCCCCAGGTAGTCCACCTCAAATAAAATTAAAATTTAAAACTTAAAAAATTTATAAATAATAAAAAGTATTAGCTTAAATTTAAAATTTGTTTTTGACAATGGTTAAGTCATTTTAGAATATAAAACCTAGATAAACTAAGCATGATTTAATTTGTCACTAATCTATTACATAGTTAAAATTAGCAAACGATATATTATATTATAGTCAATTAAGTAGAAAAGGCTAGAACTTACCTTGAAAATGATATTAAAAATGTTTAGGATGATAATAGCTTATGTGAAATCAAAATCTACAAAAATACTTCTATTAGAATTTTATGAGAAATTATGATAACAGGTACTACAAAGGCTACAAAATTATTAGTTCCATGGCTCTAGTAAAGATTGAATCAATTGCAACAAAGTTATTAGTTCCATTTCTATAGATAATGCCAATTGGATATACAGAATCCTGTATGAAAAATAGACCAAAATTGAATTATGCAAGATGAGAATTGAGGTACTTTATTAATTAAAAACCAGAGATATTTATAGGGGAAAATTTCATGATTCTTTGCAAGGATTTCCATGATTCACCTGAGGTAAGATTCTTCCTACCAGAGGACTGATATTGTTGATTATCATTATTATTAGAAGATTTGTGATGATCATATCTAATAGAGCTCTTGTTAGATGTGATAGACCTTCTTAGTGAGGGCTTAGCCCCTTCAAAATGATTGATCATTTCATATTGCTTGGTCATCTCAGATTGCTGAGCTTTTTCAGATTGGTTAGACTTACCCATCATAGGAGGTT
This sequence comes from Massospora cicadina, assembly GCA_022478985.1. Taxonomy (NCBI): domain Eukaryota; kingdom Fungi; phylum Entomophthoromycota; class Entomophthoromycetes; order Entomophthorales; family Entomophthoraceae; genus Massospora; species Massospora cicadina. Next base: position 36,673 of record JAKSZP010016455.1, on the reverse strand, counting down.
GATAACTCTGAAGGGTCTTTCTTTGGTTAAATTGAGAATCTGAAATACTCATCTTGAATTTTTCAGTCTCATTAGACTGAGATATTGAATATTGATCTAAAGTAATTTTGGTCATCTTAGTTGTATCTCTAATATCTACTTTTATTAGACCAAGCAAAAATATTAAATCTTACCCTGATGATGTTACTAAACATAGCTAGTTACATAATTCATAATGAAATCAAAATCATTAAAAGTACTGTATATTAAAAAGTAAGAAACAAACTTGTCTTAAAAAATGATGAAGTTATTTAAGATGAATGCTGAAATTAAAATCAATAAAATTAATACTTTATATTAGAGCAATCAAGGTGTTAAACCTTACCCTTATAATGTTTGTAAACATAGACAATTTCACTACTTTATGATGAAATTAAAATCAATAAAATTACTAAAAATACTATCAAGTAAGGGACAAACTCACCTTAAAAAGATATTTGCAATAATTTCAGAAGATTACAGATGGTCATATTTAAAAAAACTTAGTCAAATAAGTATAACCATTAAAAAAGCTTACATTGAAAAGATACTGATGAAAAAAAACATATTTCATATGAAATATTGGAAAAAAATTCTAATAACTTTAGTGAATTATTAGCCAAAGGTAGTAAAAATATATGTAAATCACTAAAAGCTTTACCTTAAATTGATCTCAATACCACTTCAATTTTAAGGATGTCATGCTGGGATTAAACATCTAATAAGACTTTAACTAGAATTTGTTTTTTATTGTTAAACTTATAAAACATAAAATTATTACGTTTTTCCTAATTTTCCAAAGATTAATAAACTTAATACCTTTTTGTTGAAATTGTAATACTTCAGTTTTTCAGTTTAAGTGGGTATTTGAAAACATATATTTAGTAAATTTTTTCAAAATAAACAAAATCTATTAAAGTGCTTACTTTTGTGTTGAAATTGGAATACTGCAGTTTTTAGTTTTAGTGGGGTTACAATTACTAAGATATTTTGGTAATATGAAATCATTATATTTAATATTATACCTAGGTTTTTAGCAGTGTTAGCTTCAACTTGATTAACTTTACATTATCTATTTATGCGTTAATCTATACTATATTAAAGATACTATAAATCAAGGTTTCTCTTAAACCACAAATGCTAAAAATTTAAAATTTGCATGGATGTTGTAGGGCTTCATCGTCCTCTCTGAAGGTCAGGGCCTTTTAAGGCTGTTTGATTATTAGTCAAACGCAGTTCCAGTGGAATCTCTTAGGGGTAGCATTCCCTAGGGCAAATCTCTCTTGGTGGAAGTACTTCACGGAGGCAATCTCTGTTTGTGTAACAGGCAAAAATTAATCACAGATGAAATTAACTAGTAAAGCTGAATTTAATTTTATTAATTAAAATTTGAGATCTTTATAGGCTTCTGAGGTATTCAGGATCACCTAAGGGGAGCTTGAAATGATAGCCAGGATTGAGTTGGGTAAGGAACCTTATTGACAATGTGGCAGGATGCGTAGGCTTTATTTAAAAAATTGACTCTCTTTTGCTAGGGCAGCAGATTCAATGGACCTCCAAGTGGCAAAATCTTCACCAGCTGACTCAGTTTCTTTTCTATTTGAATTGGCAATCCTTTCAGGGTTTTCTTTTGCCCTTTTGGGAGTTCATTATCTGAGTCAGTATCAATACTCATTGTATTAGTGAAGTTTATTCAAAAAAGTTGCAAAATGGGTCATATTTGAATTGGCTCTCATTTGTCCTATTATCATGATTCCTGAAAATGACCCTCTCATGAACTAACTGATAAGTGACATAATTTTGTAGGATTTGACATGTACTTGATTTACAATGGTACTCAACTTCACAGAGCCAATAGAATATTCAGGACCTCAATGGTAGATCGCCCAGTATGGACCTTACCACAGAGTGCCAAGTATAGAATTTGGCTCTGGGCTGGTGATGATAGAATAAAATGAGAACCCCTTTAATTGAAATTCAGGTAGGACCAGTTGCCAGGCATCCCATTGATCAGATTCCCTTTGTCAAATAGTACCCATAGATCTAGCAGCTAACGCTTGTAACCTAATTAATTTCATCATCCACTTTTTCATGTCCAATTCAGTGGTTTTGGCGTAAAAGTTTTGAGTATTGGCTGCACACAAGAGGGTAAAATTGGTTCTTGTCCATAAAGGACTCTCAAAAAGCTACATTTGAACGATTTATTGATAGGTAATGTGATATGCTAACAAGGTTGCCTATAATTATCCATTCCATCTTGAATTATCAGAGAATTCATTTTGCAAAGGATGGCAGCTAAGGAACTGTTTGCTCGCTTCACAGCTTAATTGGTAGCCAGATGATAAGATGTCATAAAAGAATGATAAGTTCCCATTAGAGAGTTAAGATTGGCAACCAAACTGGAAATAAATTGGTCCTTTTGTTGGATAGAAGCATCTTGGGACTGCCATGGCTACTGAAGACCTGCTTCAGCAAAAGGATGCAGTCGCATTTGAGTTGAGGAGGCAACTTCAATAGTTTTGACCCATTTCATAAAATGATCAACTTCAAGAATGATAAAACATTGACCGTACATCATTGTAGGCAGGGGTCCCATAACATCAATGATAATCGTGGCAACTGGGGCCATGGGGTCCATGCCATAATGCTGGTACAGAGTATTGGGCAGCTTCTGATTGCACAAGTGAATCATGAGTCAACAACATCCTGTACTGTGTTGACCATTAATTCTCAGTAGCAGCGGTCTCTCAGTCATTGATGTGTCTTCTTCACTGCGCCATGCCCCACAGCACCATGAGCCTCCAGAGTGGATTTGTCTGAGAAGATGGTCAAACATATGGTAACCAAGGGTCCCAACCTTCTTAAATAATAACCCATTTTTGATTTGAGTCTGAGCAGCCATCTGCTTTAAGCGCTGTTGCATTATTAATGGCTCATGGCTCCACTCTTCTGGATTTGTAATGAGCTCATAGATCCATACCTCTTCAGAAGCATAAAGAGCCATGATAAGCAATTGGAACAGCCTGCAGCGTTTTGGTATATCATCCCCTGCACGGTGGACTATTGAGAATTCATAAATCTGAAGCTTAAGGGCCCTTTGGGCCAATCGTCCATCTGGGTCCTTCATCTGTTGTAACCACCATAGTGAGGCATGGTTCATCACTACAATCTAATGATTCAAATACAGAAAAAGACAGAAATGTTTGATGGCTAATAAAGCGGCTAGACACTTATGTTCAGTTACGCTGCAATTTTGTTTCACTCAGGTCATTGTCTTACTAAAGTAGCCTATGAGGTGATCAACTTGGCTTGAATCCAGTTGAGACAGAATGGTCCCCACAACCACATCACCTGCGTCATTAAATAGAATGAAGGGTTTATCAAACTCAGGATGTACCAGAACATGGCTGTAATCAGGGCTTTTTGTAAGACATTGAAGGATTGCTTCTGGGAATCCTCCTATCAGAAAGAAACTTATTTAAGGAGGAGGTAGATTAGTGGCTTGGAGAGCTCAGTGAAGTATAGAATAAATTTTCAGTAGTAACTAACCATGCCAAGGAAAATCTGAATGTCATGCAAATTACTGGGTCAAGCCATCTTCTCAATAAAAGTCACCTTATCAGGAAAAGGCGATTTCTTCACAGTTGACATTATGACCAAGGAATTCCAACTCAATCTGAAAGAAATGCCATTTAGCGGGCTTTAATTTTAATGCAGCAGAGCATAGCCATCTGAATAATTTTTTCAAGTGGGCCAGATGCTGGTCAAACGTGCGTGAAAGTATAGTTACATCATCCTGATAGATCAGCACACATGGCATCTTCAGATCCCCCATCAGGAAGTCCATGGCCAACTGAAAATTGGCTGGGGCATTGCACAGCCCCTGAGGCATGCGAGAGGGTTTAAATAAACTTTCACTTGCAATAAGTGCACATTTAACTTGGTCATCTGGAGCAAGCTCAATTTGCTAGTATCTGTTGGCAAGATTCATTTCAGAGAAAATTGGGACCCAGATAAGAGGTGTAAAGAGACATCAATCCAATGTACTTGGTAGCTATCTTTCTGAGTAATGGCATCTAGATAGCGGTAATCCATTTTTACATGATGCCCTCCATCCTTCTTCCACACAAGCAACAACGGCGAGTCCCAGGGACTTAAAGATGGTTTTAGCAGCCTAGCATCCAACAGTTGTTTTAATTCTTTTGCGACCTGGGCTTCTCTCAACTTTAGACTTCCAATAGGGGTGGGCATGAATTGGTGGAGCATTACCAGTCAGTAATTGATGTTGCATCCCCTTCATAATCCCAAAATCCTCTGGACCAGTAAAAAATGTACTTGGATATTCATCAATTAGGGCGTCAGCCTGTTGTTGTTTTCAAGTAAGCTTGTCTCCAATTTACACCTTAACTTGGGCTATTGTAACACTGTCATCTATTATTAAGTCTCACAGGTTTCCACATCCTTGGACGGACTCAATATGGTCAACAGGCAATATCTGTACATTTGCGACGGGTCTTTTTTTTAGTACTAGATGGTCCCAACCCAAGGGGGGATTCATCGATGTTGCGACGGGTCTTTTCTAAGTTATCTGCATCATCCAATATATAAAGTTGTCCATTAAGACAGTCAATGGGCCCGTAAGCAGGATCCAGCACTTCAGGACAGGTAAGGGGTTCTTGGATGGCCAAATTACTTTCTCTTTGAATTTCCAATAAGTGTTCTGGAGGTATGATAACTTGAAGACCAGTCTCCAATAAGATCTGCAATCTAGGTGGTATGACTATGCGGCCAGCCACATATATGTGCATTCCTTCCATATCCTCTGCGCAGGAAGGTAGCAGCTTGGTTTCTGGTCCAATTACCTGACACTCTAGCCATTCAAGGGTCCAGGTGTTCCAGTAGGCGACATTAGGATTTCCTCTTCCCTTTCTCTTTAGAAACATCTTTAAAACCAGAGGAACGAGGTACCCTAAAAATGAAAAGTACAAATTCTTGTGGCTTGTTATAGTGTCAAATTCAACTAGGAACTGGGTGCCTTTAAGCAAGTAATAACCATCATTTTATAACAAAATGGCGGAAGCTTTGACAACCAGAGAGCTAAGCCAAAGAGGCAAGGAGGAGTAGGCTCCTAGGGAATGGGTATGATGAGGTCCCACTGTCCCATAATCTAGAGAGTGATTCTGGTCCAGTGCAACCTTGAAACACTTGACCATCTGCAAGGAAATAACGTTGACAGGAGAGCCTGTGTCAATGAAGGATAATATCTTAACCTAGTGAAAATTGATTACTACTTAAGTAACTTTGGTGTCAAAGTGGGGAATTGATTAAATAAAGTTTCCTAGAGTGGGAGGTCCAGAAAAGGCAGAGTAAGTGGAAGGTAAGTCTTTATTCAAAATTATAGAATCTGGGACATTCAATTCGTCAAATTTATCCATAACATAGCACTTGGCATGCGGAGAAGCAGAAGATTTTTGAGGCATTGCGTCATCAGCAGAATGTGCCTTGTGCCCTAAGATGACTCCACTTTTCCTGACTCATTAATTTGTTTCTTCTAACAAGAACTTTCTTGGTGGACGAAGATTCCATAATACAAGCATGGTTCATGACGTGGTTTTGGTCTTTAAAAGTATCTGATGGTGTGGATATTGGGTTGATTCCCCTTATTTGGAGCTTAGAATACTTCTGGCTCAGGCAATTTCATCATTGACTACTTAATGTCAAGGATAGATTAAACATCTTTTTGGCGTTCTGGCAATAGAATACCAAGTTGAATATGTTGAAAAGCGGAGAGAACAGCCGAGATGACATCATCCAAGGTAACCTAGTAACAGGAAGCTAACGCCTGTGCTTTATGATAGAAGCTTTCTGCAACTTCAATATGATATTCCCCTCATCTCAGATGGATATGCATGAAAGCCTGCTTACAGTTTGAGAGGGTTAAGTTACTGCTGAATTCTTTGATAAGGGCCTACTAATGGCGCCCACATGATGCATGTTTTGAAAATAGCATCATAATTTTTGTTCCTTAGTATCCAGACAGTTTTGTATATGCTGCATTTTTTGTCAGTCAGTAGCTGGCTCCATTGTGCCCTCATATAAAAAGAGGTATGACTGAATTTTCTCAGCACCAGGAACATACTTCTCCTTAAAGTTAGGTTTGAAATATCTAATGAGTTTGGAAAGGGCATGAACAGCAGGAGAGAGCTGGCATTCTGAGTCAGTGCACTCCATGGTTCCTATATCAGTATGCGGGATAGCCCTATCAAACTGATGGCAAATCTTGTCCAAGTCCCCAATATTGGTGTAACATTCATTGACGTTCTTAAGGGGGATCCAGAATCTGAAAGTTGGCGTAGACCCTTGATCTCTTCAGACTCCTGGGACAATTGTTTGGAGAGAGCATCCTGTTTAAATTCTATTGTTTAGATTCAGGTAATCATCCGCTCAATGTGGCGATTCTCTTGGTTTTAGGAGGCTATCAGATTCGAGCAGGTGCCAGTAATCTTCACATATTGGTTGTACAAAGAGGGGAAGGTCAAATCAGTATCCAGATGTTCCCCCTCAATAGTTATCTCAGCTCCTTGGGCCACCAGTAACATTTGTCATTTGAGAGCTTTAATTTGGGCTTTGTGGTCTTCATTGAAAAAGTTTCCAGCAGGTGAGGAGGCTCCCAGAGGATATCAGGGACCTCCAGGCCCAGGGGGACCTTGTTCTCCTTCTCTCCCACTGGGTCCTGCTTCATGGAGGGCCTTATGTTGCACTGTAACTTCTGGAGTCAGTTCATCATGAGTCATTTGCTCAGTTGCTGAATGCGGCTGAACAAAATGTTGAGTTGATAATTAGTTTCTTGGCAATCTTTAGTAATTTGTCAAAGAGGGTGTATAAGGTACGTTCCACTCTTTGGTCCATGCCAGTGATTAATTGGACTGTCCACTGGGAAGATCATTCTGCAAGTAATGAAAAACTCCAGTGTCATTTTGAACCAAGTGGCGTTGGAAGTCATTAATAATCCAAGAGTTGTTCAAAATTCCCCTAATTATCTCAGCTGAAACTAGAGGCAGCGTTTTATAGCTCAAGGATTTAGGAGTGAATCTGGTGGGTGAATCCTAGATTCGCTGAATCTCCATATGGTAGAACTTGAGCAACTGCATATGTTGGTGTAAGGCAGGATGAACGAATAGCCAGAAGTAGGGTTCCATATGAGCCATCCTTATTTTGCTGCTAGGGAGCTCAGGCGAATTGTAAAGTTTGTCATATTGTGGGGAATCTGTGCAGAATGGCTGCAATTAGATCTGTCATCAGAGGTCATATCTTCTCCCAGAAGAGCTCTGATGGTCTGAGAGACATTGGTAGCATGATTTTGATAGGTGGATTCATTGGGAACCAAGATATTTAAAGTCATGGTTGTGCAGAACTCAAGTTCTCACGGTTGAGGTAGCGTCACATCTTAATTATTGATAGCAACCCATTAGGTCAAACTCATTCTACTTCATATTGGGAGGGCTGTCTTTACTGAGTTGTTCATATGGAAGGTAAGTCTTCACCATGAGCATTGGAAGGACCTGGCAGAAAGCACCAGTTTTGGGGACTTCTTCAGCCTTGCTGAAGATCAGGACATTCAAAGGCTGTTTGATTTTTAGTCAAACGCAGTTACAGCGGAATCTCTTAGGGATAGAGTTCCCTAGGGCAAATATCTTTTGGCGGAAGTACTTCATAGAGGCAATTTCTGTTTCTGGAACAGGCAAAAATTAATTACTGTGAAAATAAATAGGAAATCTGAAGACAATTTTATTAATCAAAGATTGGAGATATTTATAGGCTGCTGAGGTACTCAGGATTGCCTAGGGGGATCTTGGAGTGATAGACAGGATTGAGTTGGGTAAGGAGACCTATTTGAAAATGTGGCAGGGCGCATAGGCTTTATTTAAAAAATTGACTCTCTTTTGCTAGGGCGGCAGATTCCATGGACCTCCAAGTGGCATGATTTTTACCAGCTGACTCAGTTTCTTTGCTAGTTGAATTGGCAATCCTTCCATGGTTTTCTTTTGAATTTTTGGGAGTTCATTATCTGAGTCAGTATCAATGCTCATTGAATTGGTGGAGTCTCTTTGAATGATATAAATAAAGGTTGTGTTCAAAAATGGCTCTTGTTCTTCCAATTCTCATGATTCCTGACAGAGGTTCTATTCAAAACATGAGTTTCACTAGAATCCGTTTATTACAAATTAAATGAGACAGATCAACCTTGAGACAGATATACCACACCAAGTTTTTTATCCTGTGATGGTTTCTGAACATGTTTTGATCAAAATTTGACCCATATTGGAGCAGGAACCACCCCACTATGCTATCCACTCAAAAACCATTTATTTTAAGATTTTTTAAGTATTCTAACTTCTGAAAAAGCAGTTTAAAATTCACTTTATAAATTCAGTATATAAAATGATTCAAAGTTTTGAAAGTTTTCAAAAAAGTACTCTAAAGAATTAACAAACTTATATTTATGAAATATGGTATTTATATGCAGCTTAAGTTTTGGAATATTAAGTATCTAAGAAAAATTTTAAAATTAAGTATAGCAACAAAAATTACAAAAAATTTATTATATATAAAAACACTTTTAATCAAGTTTCTCTTAAACCACAAAAAGTAGGAAATTTCTTTTTTGACGTTGAAGATTTTTAATTTTTAGTTCATCTAAAAACATTCATTTCTTGAATTTTTTAGTATGTGAAAAAGCAGTTTAAATTTTTCTCTATAAAATTTTCTATTTTAAGACAATACAAATTAAAAAATGTATATAAAAAATTAACTTACAAATGCAACAAACCTACATATATGAAATTCCTACCTATATGCAGCTTAAGTTTAGGATTATGGAGTATTTGAGTGATCTATACTCAATTTTAACTGCAAAAAAAAGAACATAGAATTATATTCATATAAGCTAATTTGCATCATGTAATCTAAACCACATAAGCTTGGATTTAAAATTTGAAATAAAGAATTTTAGATTTTATGGATACCTACTAAGAAACTATTTTAAAATTAATTACTTATTATATTCATCATCTGGTTTAGTTAAGTAATATATGTTTATTGTAAAATATTCAAATTGTAAATCATATTTTAAAATATTATTTTGCCTAAACTTTGAACTATTACACAAAATGTATTATATATAAATCTTGATTGTTGAGTCACAAGTAGGTAGATTTTATGAAATTAAATTTCTTCCCAAATATATAAAAACTTTAAATCAATATATAAAGCCCATTTTCTCTTAACTTCTAAATCACATAAGATAGAAATTAAGATTTGATATGGCTGTTATAAATTATATACACCTACTAATATGTTAGAAACCCAGTGTGCCTTGAAAGATCTGGCTTTTGGCGTGGGTACACCAAGACTCACAGGTGCAGACAAGGTCACAAGGCACCACTGGTTTAAATGTACTCTGAGTGGCCGTGTTAGAAGGGGTTATGGCCAAGCTTCAATCCAGTGAATTGGTCCCCATGTTTTACATTTAATTTATTAGAATAACTGCTTTTAAAAATCTTACAAATAATACTTTAACAACTAAAATCGAAAATAAAATAAGTTTAACCAGCACCCTACTATTTTATAAGGGAGCTGGGTTAAATGAGGGAGGGGAAAAGGCTACTAAGCCAAATTGCAATAGGTGAGAGATATCTGCTTTTGAATCTGTTGATTACTGGATTCAATTTTTGATTTTGCCTCAATAGTATCAACCAAGGCTTCCAAGCTATTCTTGGCATGATTTCCCAACTTCTTTACATCTAAATTTGCATTCTCAATTTCAGAATAATGTTTCAGTTTGATCCCCATTTTTAGCCCTTTCATTTTAACTTTTTGCTTGAATTTTATCTTCTAGACGAGTTTTCCCCTTTTTGATTATCTTCTGGTTGATCCACAAGTTGGGGACAGAGAATGGGAACTGTGGAGTGGGCTTCTGAATTCTCCTAACATCATCATAAAGTTGCCTAATTTTAGATAAGAACTTGCAGATTTTGACACTAAGAAGGGTTTAGGTTGGGGGTAAGTTAGGGAGAGGCATGTGGTAAACAGGGAGGGGCAACGTTATCCATCTCTCATCTAGGGTATGACCTAGGTCAGAGATCTGGGTGAGAGAAAGGGCATTAGGGCTTGAAATCTTTTTTGTTCCAAATAAATTCACACCCCTGTGTAGCTTAATGGCTTGCCCATGAGGCCTTACAAAAACCATATAGTCAGCTAGATGAAGTATATATTCTATAGCCAGGTGGTGATCATTTTTATTAGTTTTACTTCAGCTAGCGGTTTGTTCTTTTTAAGTGATTTAATGGGTTTTATAGGTTTGCTATGGAAGGGTGATTAGCTTAACATGGTACATCCTGATACCAATCTGCTGAAGAGTTGGTTCATAATAGGTTCAAAACCTATATTTGCTAGGACAAAATATCACGTCCTCCCCTTTTACCCAATTATTTTTCAATCTAAAAGGATAATAGAAATTTTATGATAAAAAAGATAGGGTGATGACTATCAGGGTAAAACCTGTTACTTCTCTGGTGCAGGTTTGATTTGTAACAGGTTTAAAACCTATACTGGCTAAGACATAACTTATTTCATCCCAACCCTATTATATATCATAAAAAATTGTATAAGGATATGAGATATAAATAAAATGAAAATAAGGTGGTTGTATAGCAGGGTGAAATCTGTTATCACTCTGGTGTGGGTTTTGTTAAGCGGACAACAAGTAAGAATTAGACTGGCCTGCCAGCACAGATGCCAGAGCATCTGAACAGCAAACCAGAATGCCTGAGGCACTGCTGATGATACAACAAATATGGAACCAGAAAAGAATTCCACCAATATCTACTGGTGAGCCAGAATTTCATATAGGCATAAAATTAAGTACCAGATGCACACGGCCGTTAACCCCAAGGGGTATGAGAACATTGGTAAATAAGGTAGCTTAATTTTTGACTGTAAAAACTAATTTTTGGGAAGAATTTTTAATGGAGATTAAGGAAAGAAAAATTGACCAACAATTTTCTCAGTGCTATGCAACTGATTAAATAGTAGTTGATTTGGGGGAAAAGAAAGCTAGGATTGGGTCCCTCATATTCAACCTGACTGGAGAATTATTCAGGAATGAGTGGGTTGGTTCCTTGGGAACTGTCATTGCAAAATTTGGTGGCAGGCTGAGTCACTGTCAGTTCGACCTCAAACGCCTAAACCAAAGCTTAACTAAGTTTCTGATGGTTGATGCAATGGCGTTTAGCCCAACGAGCGGTGGGAATCCCCCAAGGCCACCCCACATAGGGGTGGGCCCATTTGGTTGGGAATGGGTTTGGGATGCCCAACCCACCTGTGCTCGGTCACTGGGTCATTTGTTCAGTCAATGGCATTGCATCAGGTGCAACACCCAATTTGTTAGCAGGAAGCTGCCCATTGGGGGTGATGCCTGATGGATTTGGGAGGGGAGAGATTTTTCCAATTGTCATGTTAATTAAATCGCAACTGTTGGGCATTCTGACCAATAGATCAGTCTTCATACCTTTTTGACCATTTAATATCCAAGCATTGGGCAGATTGCCACTCAAATAGGTTACAATCAATTTTATTTTGGCGATCTTGGTGCAGATTTCACTGATTCCCTGTAACAGTTCTGCCAAGATTAATGTGGGTACTGGGAATGGGATCCAAAGTGGTAGAGCTGTTGCCCAGCGCTCATCTACTACATAAGCAATATTTACCTGAGTAACAAGGGGTACAGCCATCCTCTTTGGTGCCTTTTTACTCAGAAATGGGAAAATGGCCCAGTCAACACCCAGGGGATGTTTCCCAGGACTTACATTACACTTTCCTTTTCCCAAAGGAAGGACCCCACCACCGGGGAACTGCATATAAGCCACATTCTTGTGAGCCTTGGGTAATCTGATTGCCATAATAGTCGCGACTTTTTGGGGAGGATGGGGAGCTTTGGAGTGGGATAAATGGAATGAATCAACCAGGTCCATAGAGTTCGCACAATCACGCGCCTTGACCCAACTGTCTTCATAGGCCAGATACCTTTTCCAGTCCACAAGATATTGTACGGAATATTGGGATTTCTGGGATGCCAGGATAGCTTATACCTCAGCCTCCTCTTCATTATTGACAATAATTGGTTCCAGTTCCATGGGAATTGCACCTTTGAAGGGCGACAGCTGGGAAACATTGAAAACGGGATGCTGCTTCCAATGTGCAGGGAGCTTCAGTTAGAACGCCCCATTATCCAATACCTCCTCCACCAAATGGGGTCCCAAACGTTTGCTGGCAAATTTGCGGGAAGGGGCCTGGATTTTTAAGTGATTAGTGTCAAGCATAACATAAGAGCTTTTCATAAACTCATGACCTGGAAGATGCTTCTGATCCGCGAACTGCTTGTAGTCATCTATAGCTTTGGTGAGGTGTTCCTGCACTAAGCCTTGAGTCAATCAAATATGAGCAGCGTGGTCCGCGGCATCTTGAACCTCTGGCCGCAAGCATAGTCCAACCAAAAATGAAGGATTATAACCCAACGTTGCTTCATAAGGGGAAAACCCCATGGATGCATGGGTGCCATTATTGTACACAAATTAGATGAGGGGGAAATCATTGGCCCAAGTATCCTGCGCAGATGTAGCATAGCAACGCAGGTACTGTTCAAGAACTTGATTGACCCGCTCAGTCTGGCCATCAGACTGAGGATGATATGCCGTGGAGTGACAGGGGGATATTTTCAGGATAGATAGGAGTTCACTCCAAAACCACACGGTAACTGGGAACCATGGTTGCTGATGATTTCCTGGGGGAGACCAAACATCAAAAACACATGGTGTATGAAAAGGTGGGCAGTCTCTTCAGATGTAATTGTGGAAGTGCAGGGAATAAAAAGGGAGAATTTTGTAAAGTGATCCACCACTACCATCACCACTGTGAACCCGTTAGAGCAGGGGAGCTCAACAATAAAGTCCATGGACACCGATGTCCATGGACCCTCCATCTGCTGTAAGGGGTGCAGAAGGCCATTTTTGCCAGAGCAATCTGACTTGGCCCTGGCACAAGTAACACAATTGGCAATCCAGCCCAGAACTTCTTTTGTCAAACCTGCCCAATTGTAGGTCCATTTGATCAAATTGATGCATTTCTTAGAACCAGGGTGACAAACCATGGGGGGTCGTGATGGGCGCGAAATACCTCATTTCAGAAAGAGGGGGAACCCAAATGCAAGATCTAAAATAAATAAAACCCTCCTTCAGTGAATATAGGGAGTGTTTATGCTTCTGGTGAGATAACTGCTTGATCAACTCCATGCCCTCAGGGCAGGCCATTTGACTGGATAAGACCTGAGCAACTAATGGAGCATCAGGGGCCAGAGTGATGGAAGAAATGACAGGGGGAACAATTGACAAGATTTGGGTGGTAGGAATCACAGTAACGAGGTCCACTTCCTCCAGATCTGTTGAACTGTGGGTGGGGCTGCAGCTGAGAAAATTGGGAAGTACATTTAGTGCCCCTTTTATGAATTCATATTTGAAATTGAAACTGCACAGGTCCCAGTAGGTTTGGGCTTGCTGGTGTGCCAATTTTTGGGGTTTACAAAAGTACAACAGGGCCTGGTGATCCATGCAAACTGTTAATTCATGTCAAGCACCCTGTAACAGGTACCGCCAATGAGTTAAGGCCCATGCAACAGCTGCCAACTCCTTGTCATAAATAGCCCAAGACTGCTCCATGGAGGTAAACTTTTGGGAAAAGTAGGCGACTGGGTGTTCCAAACCATCATGCTCCTGGAGCAACACTGCTCTGACAGCTACTGATGACGCGTCACATGCAACAATATATGGCTTGGTGGGATCAGCGTGTTTTAAAATGGGAGGAGATACAAACACCTCTTTAATTGATTTGAACGCCTGTTGGCATTCATCCATCCAACAAAAAGGTACGTTTTTCCCTGTGAGTGGGTGGAGTGGGGCGGCGAGCTGAGAGAGTGCGGGGGAGAACTTTTTTAAGAAAATGATGGTTCCCAAGAAACTCCATAGTTGTTTCTGGGTAGTCAGGAGTTGGCCATTCCCAGATAGCATCCAACTTATTGGGAGGGATTGCGACACCATCTTTAAGAACCAGGTTCCCAAGGAAAGTGACCTCCTCCTTATAAAACTCACACTTGGACGGTTTGAGGAACAACCCTGCCTTATGCAAGGCGACCACCACCGCTTCCAAGTCAATAGCATGTTGTTAGGGAGTTGGGGAGTGAACCAGAATATCATCAATGTATGCAACAGCACAGGTGAAGCAGAGGTCACCCAGTACATTATCAATCATCCGTTGAAACATAGAGGGAGCATTCTTCAGCCCAAAAGGCATTACCCAAAATTGGAAAATGCCACGCTTTATCCAGATCACTGTTAACCATTCCTGCCCTTCCATTACCTGAATTTGGTTGAAAGCGTTCACCAGATCCAGCTTAGAGAACACATGGGATTTGGCGATTGCCTGACTGATTGTCTGCTCCAGAGGCAATGGGTAGGGATCAGTAACTGTTATTTTATTCAAATGGCTTTAATCCACACAGGGACATGGAGAGACCATCCGCTTTTTTGGTGAAGATGATGGGGGAGGCGACGGGTGAGGTTTCTTTGAACAGCCAACCTTTTTTCAACATATCGTCCAACCAGGTATTGAGTGCAACTTCTTCCTCCACTGTATGGGGATACAGCGGACAGTTGATGTTCACCAACTCCATGGTTTTTCAAAACCCACAATTGTACCTGGTGTGTTTAGGCAGACGATCCGCCTTTTCCATATTAAAGATTCTCTGATAGTGCATTAAGTTTTTGGGGAAATCATCCGGAATGCCTGCAGAAGTGACTAGGGTAGTGATAGAGCTAGTACCTTGTACCTTCTTGAGGGTGTTGATCAAAGGGAATTCTCCCTCCAAATGATCATTGGTAAATGACAATGTATTAGAATCTAAATGAATCTTCACATGTTGTCAACGCCACCACCCCACCCCTAAGATCACCAGAAACACCAAGTCCAGCATAGCCAAAAAGTGATTGCAGAAGGTGAACTGGTGGATTGAAAAAGGTACCAGTTGGCGAACGACATACAAGGGCTGATAAGCAGATGAGGCCACCATCACTGAGGAGCCCACATCCATTTCCAGTTTTAATTGTTGCGCCAATTCAACACTCATAAAATTTCCCGCGGCTCCAGTGTCCACCAGGGCCTCAAAGGAGACATGATGAGAACCAACACTAATCTTCATGGGTACTAAGAAGTAAGCGTAGTTCTCCTTTTTGGTAGTTGTGTATGAATTCAGAAATACCAAAGAGATGGTGGTGGGATCCAGGGAAACCAATGGGAAATAGCCGCAGCAACTATGGGGTATGGTTTTTGAGGCTTGAGTGTGGTTGGTCTAATGTGTTCAGAGATAATATTCTTTATAACCTGGCTCAGTTGGAAAGAAGGGACCATTGTTGCGCCTATACATGTGAGAAAGGCGGAAATGGCTAAGAAAAATGGTTGGTCGATTATGTCAGGCAGACAGCAAGTAAGAATTAGACTGGCCTGCCAGCCCAGATGCCAGAGCATCTGAACAGCAAACCAGAATGCCTGAGGCACTGCTGCTGATATGATGAATATGGAACCAGGAAAAGAGTTCCACCAATATCTGCTGGTGAGCCAGAATTTCATATAGGCACAAAATAAAGTATCAGATGCACACGGCCGTTAACCCTGAGGGGTATGAGAATGTCAGCAGATAAGGCGGCTTAATTTTTAACATGTAAAAACTAATTTGTGAGAAGAAATTTTTAATGGAAATTTAGGAAAGAAAAATCAACCAACAATTTTCTCAGTGCGATGTGACTGATTAAATAGTAGTCAATTTGGGGGAAAACAAAGCCAGGATCAGGTCCCTCAAATTCAGTCTAACCAGAGAATTATTTGGGAATGGGCGGGTTGGTTCTTTAGGAACCATCATCACAAAATTTGGCAGCAGGCCGAGTCACTGTCAATTTGACCTCAAATGCCTGAACCAAAGATCAACTATGTTTCCAACAGTTGGCATGATGGCGTTTAGCCTGATGAGTGGTAGGAATTCCCCAAGGCCACCCCACATAGGGGTGGGCCCATTTGGTTGGGAATGGGTTTGGGAAGCCCAACCCACCTGTGCTCGGTCACTGGGTCATTTGTTCAGTCAATGGCATTGCATCAGGTGCAACACCCAATTTGTTAGCAGGAAGCTGCCCATTGGGGGTGATGCCTGATGGATTTGGGAGGGGAGAGATTTCTCTGATTGTCATCTTAATTAAATTGCAACTGTTGGGCATTCCAGCTGATAGATCAGTCTTTATACCTTTTTGATCATTTAAAATCTGAGCATCAGGCAGATTGCCACTCAAATTGGTTATGATCAATTTTATTATGGTGATCTTAGCGCAGATTTCACTGATTCCTTGTAACAGTTCTGCCAAGGTTAGTGTGGATACTGGGAATGGGATCCAAAGTGGGAGAGCTGTTACTCAGAGCTCATCTTCTATGTGAGCGAGATCGCCCTAAGTAACAAGGGGTACAGCCATCCTCTTCGGTGCCTTTTTACTCAGAAAATGGAAAATGGCTCAGTCAACACCCAAGGGATGTTCCTCGGGACTTACAGGTTTGCTTTGGAACAAGTTTGAAACTTATACTATCTAGTATGAAACATCATTTACTCCCATACCCTCTTAATATATTTTATTTTATAAAGATTGAATAAAGACATAGATAAAAATAAAGGAAGATAAGGTGGTTGCCTATAAGATTAGTTCCTGCTACCACTAAATTTTATTTGAGGTGGGCCAACCTGGGGACAATACTGCACCAATTGAGGGGAAATCAAATGAATGGGAAAGGAGGATAAAATATGGAAAACCTCCATGTGCGGCGCAAGATAGGCCAGGAACTCCATGGACCGCCTTTGCTATTTGCTATCTCAGTTTGGGGCATTGGTGCGTAATGCCAACACAGTCATAGTCATCCCCTACCTAAAGTTCCTCTACTAGAATCAAACTCAGGGAGGCAGTGGTAGAGGTCCCTATTCTACCACTGGGGTATCCTCCCTTCTTGCTACCACTAATTATTTACTTTAAAAGTTAATTTTCTTAGTAATTATGGCTATCTAGTTGATTTTATAGATTCGATGTTATTGGCTGAGTAGTTGATGGCTATCAATATACAAGACTTAAAACAATCAATTCAAATTTTCTGATAAATCATAAACACCATAGTAAAGCATAAGAGTCTGGCTGCTAGTAATATTTATATAATTACCTAATAGATAATCTACAGTATAACACACTTTAATCTTATCAGTGGAGCTTAAAGTAAACTAAATTTGATTCAATTGGCTAAGATTTGTGGGTAAATTTTATGACTATAACTATTGAATCAACTGAATGTTAAATTCTCAGCCATAACAATATACCAATTACCATTAAAACATATGGGATTTTCACCTGTATCATAAGAATTTACATTAAAAATGGATAAAAGATTCAAAAACCTTCTCAGATGTGCTCACAACAACTCACTAAGGTTCATTGTAATTAGATAAATGATATAGTCCTGATTATACTATAAATAAACAATCATCTTCAACTGATTAAAAAAAGAGGAGTTCAATTTGATATGTATATATATACTGCTTTTAGTTTTTTGCACATAACTCTGAAACTAATGGACTAATTTGGATGAGCAGCTCTTTTGATTCAAGAGGATGCTATAACTTAGGTTCCGTTATACTTTTGTAAGGATTGATTCTAATACCTTTTTTACAAAATCCATACATTTATTTAAGAAATTAAATTGTGAAATATGGGAAAGAGGGATGGCGGAAATGGGGATTTTGGCCAGTGGAAGAAAAGACTGGGAACATGTACTACTTCTATGGTTAGCATCACCAACCATTCCTGGCCAACAATTGCCATCACTAGCCACAGTTTGAATGCTAGAAGGCTTACAAGCCATTTAATCTTCAGTCTAAATGTGAACTCTTTGCTTTCAATGAGTGATGCAAGTGCAAAAGCAAATTGTGAGGCTCACAAACATATGGGTATTATATGAAAAAACTTTGGAGATCCATTTGAGCTGCCTGGAGAAAATCTAAATTGTCTTCCTTACCATTCTCATGTAAGGGGGGCTCTTGTGGCTCAATCTTTTGCCAAATTGCTGAGTTATTACCCATATACAATAATGGTAAAGAAATAACTGGAGTTTAATTGGCTGATTTCTTAGTGTCCTAGAAAAAAAAGTCTTGAGAGGGTGTATATCTGGCTGCTGTTGCTTGCCGTATAGCAGTAGCCTCATAATTTACCCATTATTTTTTTAAACATACTTCATGAAAAATAATGGTGGGCAATATCTGCCTCAGGTTTGGCTCATATCAGGCATTCCTTATAGGGGTATCCTGGGATGCAGTGCTTGCCTGTTTTTATTGCCCTGTCTAAAATCCCCCAGGTGGCGGAGCATTGGTTGGAGGCTACTACTTTATTGTTGAGGCCCATAAGCAGCTCCTTGTGATTATAGTTGGTGTCTTGACCTTCCTATGCCCAATCGTTAAGGATTTGGGAGAGAGGGTGGTTTTTACAGTGCTTTTGGGGAGTGTCCCCCAGTAGAGATTGGCGAATCTATATAAAGGATTTGGATTTCTTTGTTGGTAATTCTATCTTTATCTAGTTACATTATTCCCACGTCGTAGCCATGGCCATTGCCGCCCTTTGGGCTTTGATGTCTCATTGTATCATGTTCTCAGTATGCAACACATATGAGAATGACCAACCAACCAGTCTTACCGCCCTGTTACATAGGCTCCAATAGCGTGGTTTGTATCACTTAAAGGGTAATTGGGGGTTATGCAGCATCCACTCCCTAATGAATTGTGAAAATATCCTCTCTGGGATACCTTGAATCTGGGCCCAGTTGACTCTCCAAGCTAGCTCTGAGCAGCATATATGCGACTTCATCATCTTTAGAAAAGCTTTATCCCAGATCATGTGGATGTGTTCCTCATAATTGAGTAGCCTCATACCCTCTTTGCTTTGAGTTTAAACAGGATGTTCAGTTTGATTGGCACCACATGGGCCTTAAACTACAGGAAGGTGCAGATGAGCGACTTGATTTTACCTTCCAATCCTGGGCTCAGTGGTAGGATGTGAGTCACATACCAAAGTTTTGAGAATATGGAGTCGTTTAGTGCCTACACCTTCTCTTTGAGCTTCAAGCATGCGTGTTTCCAGTAGGCCATCCAAGACATACCTGAGAGCACTTCATGTTCCATCACCTGCAACAGCTAGACCTAAACTCTGTGAAGAGGATACCCAAATATTTGAACGTTTGCGTTGGTGTTACGGGATTTTTTTGCCTGGGTGTGGAGGAAATTGAGGCTGCCCTACTTTAATGACTACCATCTTGTCAATATTAATTTTGGCATTCAACGCCTTTGTGTAAAGGTAATGAGCTCATCAATGTCTTGGAGGTAACTTTCTGAACTGATCCCAACCACTGTATTATCTGCAAATGCCTGCATTCTGATAAGGTACTAGTTGGGGTGGCAGATGCCCTGCAGCGTCACTTTAGCTTCTGCCAATAGAATGTTTGTGGCAAAATTAAATAGTATTGGGTACATGGGGTTACCTTGTTGGAGGCCCTGTTAATCAGAATTGATTCTGTTACGCTGGTGGTCAGGATGACTCTTGTAATGAGGCCTATGTATAGCATATCAATCAAGTCAATAAAGGTGGCAGGGATTCTGATGGCGTTCATTGCCACCCTCAGGAATAATCACGTTACTCAATAATAAGCCTTCTCCATGTCCAAAACATGAGATAGACGTTTTTGATCCTGCGAAAGTCCTGTAGGGCATCTTGAACTGATCAGATACTTTTCCATATAGTACGCTCTTTGATGAACCCATTTTGGGATGTGTGGATGATCTGGGTTATTATGCATCAGTCAATCCGTGAGGATTCATGTGAGGATTTTATAATCAGCATTTGGCAGTGAAATCAGGCATCAGCTCCAGATGTGTCACTGAGAGCCTTTTTTGTATAGTAGCATGATTTGTATTTCATGGCCCCCTAAGATTTGACACTTGTGAGATAGACAGTGTTTAAAAATAAGTATAAGTTTTGGTGACACATGCTCGTGGATTGCATTCAGCATTTCTACTTGCATGTTGTCAGGAATTGGGTACTTATTTTTGGCACATCCATAAGGCCCGTTTTACCTCCTCCACCATGATCTCAGCAACTGGGTATGTTTTTCAGCAGGTGAGCATCCTTTGAGCGCCGCTCATCCAGGGCTAGTAAGGCTTCTGTCACTGTGCTTTTTGGTTCACTAGAGTGGAAGAGGTCGCCATAGAAGTGAACAAGTTTGCATTTAATTATTCCATGTTCATTGGATTTGAAGCCATTGGGAGTCTCTACCTGACGGATTCTGGATCAGACCTATATCTCTTTAAGGCTTTGCAGGTTCTCACTAGTCATTCTCACAGTAGGCTCTGGTGGCAGAAAATTGCATTATGACACCGTTCAATATCCTGCTTTTTATAGGAGCACTTAATATTGATAATGACTTTTCTGATATTCCTGCCACCATACTTCACTGTCCCACTGCTCTTGTTTCAGGGCATCCAGGGAATCCTATAGCTGTTTAGTAGCAGCATTTCGTTTGTAGCTTTTAGTCTTCTCATGATTGGCACTATCCCTATTAAGCTTTTCTTTAATTCTGTTTTGAATTTGATATGACTGGATGATAAGCCCAAGGTCATTATGGCGAAATGAATGGAATCCATTGAGATTCAATATGGTAATGGTAATTTTAGTGCCTCAAATTGAGTCAATGTTGGGTTATTAAGAACTCGCCTCAAATTAGGTGACTGTGAAATTAACAAATGAAGAATTGACGGAGCTAATAAGATATGGTGAATTAAATTACTAAGCCATATGAGTCATAGCATCCAAAGTTACTAAAATATAGGCGAAATGAGATGATCAAGAAGGGTTGTTGTTAAGAAGGATAGAGTAAAAGCGAAATAAGAAGAATTCGTGGTATTAAAAGTACATTTAATTAAAGAGGTTGTGGGAGCGAGTGCTCCATATCTATTTAAAGTTATTTTGTTGTTTCAAGGGCAGCAATCATTATATCGTTGGTCCCTATTGCTCAGTGGGTTAACCCTGTGCAAAGATCCACTGGCGTATTTATTGAATACTGCCAAAATTACAACAGTGGTGCTCACTACAGAGGGCCCATTAGACAATCACAAAGTCAACAACCTTCCTCAGTCACTGGTCATGTTCAATCAGGCTTACTCTGGCAAGGAGTCTTTTCAAGACGCTGCAACCATTGAATATGCAGAACTCAAGCTTGACTTGCGCTGTTCTCCAATGGAAAAAGGAGTTTCTACATGAGGTTTGTATTGATAAGCTGCCTCCATTTGATTGCAATGGAAACATCCAGGGATTTTTTAAGCGATTTGAGTTTGCAGTGGAAGGAGCTTCAGATCGGTGTAAAGCCAAATTATTAATATCCACTTTGGATGTTGACAGCCCTGATCAAGTTGTTTGCTATCTTCCCATCAGTTTCGCTACCTATCAAAAGGTGAAAGATACTGTGTTGTGGTTATTTGGAGGGACTATGAAAATGGCACAGCGGAA
The DNA here is from genome assembly GCA_022478985.1 of Massospora cicadina. Lineage (NCBI taxonomy): Eukaryota > Fungi > Entomophthoromycota > Entomophthoromycetes > Entomophthorales > Entomophthoraceae > Massospora > Massospora cicadina. Next base: position 14,921 of record JAKSZP010016455.1, on the reverse strand, counting down.
GGCAGAATTCTTAACAATTGGGATTCAGCATATTGAGACCCTCATCACATTTTCTGATTAATTTATGATGGAAGCTCATGTGTTAATTGGGGCAGGAACTTTAACTGAATCAGATGTATGCATAGCGTTGACCTCCGCTGTGAAACCATACTGTGAGCTTTTCAATACCATGGCTCCATATTTAGAAGTTGGTATTCCTTTGCTTAAACTCGTTCAATTTTGCACCAGTTATCCGCTAACTTCCCTCCGCCCACCATAGAGTGGAACTATATCCTCTCCACTACTGGACCTTCTTATTTAAGGAAGTAATCTCTTCCAGTTCAGCGTCTGTTTGGTGACCACCAGTCTTATTATCAGCACCTTCCTCATATCGAATGGAGTTGCCATCAGCAGTCCAACTATTGGGAAGGGTCTGTCTACACTGCTCAACCCCAGCCTAACTTTTGGGATGGGCCATTTCACAACAATCATGGACGCAGATCTTATAGGGTCATTTGTTTCTTGTGTGGTCATTCTGGGCACTTGGCCAGAAGTTTTCTTCAATGTCAGGGTTATTCCCTCCTGCAGGGACAGTACAATCAGGGAAAAGTCATAGCGGAGTAGAGATGGGACTCTCTACTTCCGCTTATTTTAACTCAAAACGTCCCACCTGAACCTATCCCTGTACACTCCATGGAAGCTCCCTTGGCTGATGTGTCAGTCTTATATCAGCAGCCAGTTGGAGGGGTGAATATTTTGACACAAGTGCAGTCTGCGGCTATGGCGGAAGAGGGGTCCCAGTTGCAGGTTGAGCCGTATGCTTGCTAGATGTTTGACCAAGTTTCACCTGAAAGGTTGACCCCTCCTCTGATGCCCCTTTCTTGCAAGCGGTAAGTGTCGCTCGTCCAGTCAATACTATTATCACACAATACCCCAGTTTTGGCGAGGGGATTGTGGGTTTTCTTGAAAATAGAGATGCAATAAATTTCTATGTTACAAACAATCAAGATGCATCTTACTCCAAATGTACTTACTGTGACCTGGTTGTAGCTAAAAACTGTGTACATGCCATCATGGATACAAGTGCCCTGTCAATATAGTCTCCACCAAGTTGGTGGCCAAGCTATCATTAAAACTGGACGTGGACCATCGGGTGGTATATGGAACTGATGGAGCGGATAACACAGTCTCTGAGGGAGCATACAGTGCGCTTCCATTGCGGTTTAGGTCTATTGTTGTGGTAGCCCCAGCTATTTTGTTACCAAATAGCCATTATGATCTGCTGATTGGAACCAATTTCTTACGACACTATGGGGCTGTTATCAATATGACAGACCAGAATTTTGAAATATTGGGTCAGAGGATCCCAATTCACTTCACCTCTAGCGGAGTGCCAAATGATCCAGTGCATATGGGGAATATCAATCTAGCTTATAGTGACGGAGTAATCCCAGTGCGCTACAATTGGTTAAAGGGAAAAACCTGGGCCCTTCCACAACAGATTTATGAATATCAAGGGCTGCCGCTCCAAGCTGCGGGACCTATATCAATTCCATCCAGGCATCAAGTTATAGTAAACATGGACTTGGTGATAGAAGTTCCAGATGGACTCTATGGGGAAGTTATTGGGCTATATCAGCAGTCGCGGTTCGAGCCTCACATAGCCCCAGGTATTATATTACCAGGGCAGGGGGAGATCAAAGTTTTGCTTGCAAATTTACAAACGGTACCACTGAAAATTCGCCGCCACCAAATAGTGGCATACTTGCACTTTTTTTCTTTGAGGAGGTTAGTTTGGTTCATGACTTTGGGTCACTGGAGGAATTTGGTCTGCATTTCAAACCGCAGCTCAATATAATGGCAGTAGTATTGCACGACAAATTAATGGGGCTGTCAGAAACACAGAAGGATAGGGCAATCACTTTATTTCAAAAATATAAAGAGATTTTGGCTGTTGATGACCACGATTTCAGGATGCTCGTGGGGGGTGGTTTATAGGCTGGACACTGGAGATCACCCTCCAATCAGGTCAAGGCCAATCCGCCAATCAAGGGTGGCAGAAGGAGTAGTAAATGAGGAAATCGACAAGCTATTAGCGCAAGGGATGCTTGAACCATCAAAGAGTCCATGGGATTCACCCGTTCTGATTGTTGAAAAGAAGGATGGCACCAACCGTGTAGTAATAGACTACCAAAAGCTCAACAGCATCACCAAAAAAGACTCTTATCCCTTATCACGGATTGACGACGCTTTAGATCAGCTAGGGGGAGCTCATTTCTTCTCAGCTATGGACCTGATCTTGGGCTATTGGCAAATTGAGTTGCCATTAGCGGAGCAGGAAAAGTGGCTGTAATCACTTCAAAAGGTCTTTTTCAACCAACTCAGATGCTGCAAGGGCTGTGTAACGCACCACCTATGTTTCAACGAGCAATGGATACTATTCTGGGGGACCTAAAACTGTCATGTGTCCTTGTATATCTTGATGAAATTAATGTTTTCTCTCAAAACTTCTCGGAACACCTTGATCATTTAGAAGCTGTATTCCGCTGGCTCACTGAGGCCAACATAAAGATCAAACCTCAGAAATGCCACTTCTTTAAGGACCAGCTGGAGTACCTGGGGTTTGTAGTTGACGCCACAGGGTTGCGACCTCAACCAGCCAAGATGGAAGCTATCCGTAAAATGACTCTGCATAACAGCAAGTGGGATATACAGGTATTTTTGGGAATGGTCATCTATTACTGGCGCTTCATCCCTAACTTCAGCTGTATTGGGGGCCCGCTATTCAAGTTGTTGAAAGAGGATACTATGTTTGAATGGACTGAGCATCAGCAATGCGCTTTTGATACACTTTGAGTGGCGTTAACCAGTGCACCGGTGTTACACTATCCCAATTTTTAAAAAGAGTTCATTGTTCAGATGGATGATTCCATTTCTGCTGTAGGAGCAGTCCTATCCCAAAAAGATGAGGAAGGGGAAGAGCATCCTGTAGCATACTGCAGTTGTAGCTTGAACAGCCATGAATGCAATTATAATGTGACTGAGCGAGAGTGCTTAGTGGTGATCTACGCCTATAAGCAATTTTGGGTATATTTGCATGGGGTGAAATTCAAAGTTGTAACAGATCATGCTTCGCTACGCTGGTTACAAAATCTTAGAGAACCAGAAGGGCGTCTAGCCCGATGGGCTCTTAAATTGCTGGCATACAATATTGAAATTTTGCATTGACCTGGAGCAAAACACCAGAATGCCAATTGTTTATCAAGATTACCCACAATTACAGCTACAGCAGATCTGAGCGATATTATGTTTGATAAGATGCTTAATGGCAAGTACAATGATGAACCGCCCCCAGTCATAAAGGTATTGGACTAAATAAGGGCCAATACGTTCCAGAAAAGTGGAGAATTGTATAAGCGGATAGGGAACACTACTGTGAATATTACAAGACCTTCCACCCACCCAAATATTATCATGAGCGCACACTGAGCGGTTGGACATGGTGGAGTATGCAAGACCTTGGAATTATTGCGACCTCAGTATTACTGGAAAAGCATGAACTTCTGCGTACTTGATACTATCTTCTCCTGTCACCAGTGCCAAGTGGAAAAGCCATTCTGCCAGAAGACTTCATACCAGTTGGTGAAGCCACACTTCTTCTGGAACACTGTTTCAATTGATATTGTGGGGCCCTTACCAACAGGGGGCAAACTGGTATAAATACATTTTGGTAGCAATTGACCACTTGACCAGGTGGTTGAGGTGCAGCCAATACGTGATTTAGGGGCGCTAACGGTGGCTAATTTTGTCATGGAATGTATAATTCAGTGACATGGTTGTCCCCAGTTTATCCTTACTGACAACAGAACTAACTTCACTTCCCACATTCTTCCAAAGCTTAATGAGCTAATGGCTATCCAAGGGGTTTTGACAACCCCATACCATCCCGAATCTAATGGAATGGTGGAGAGGGTCAATAGGACTTAAGTGAACATACTCCATAAATTAGTAGCAGATCAATCCTCAGACTGAAGCTCCCTTTTGTCCACTGCCACCTTTGCTTATAATATTGGTTATCATTCTGCCACGAGGAAAAGCCCATTCCAATTGCTTTACAGATGGCACCCCGCTCTGCCCGTCCTCTTATATGCTTTTATAGAGGACACTGGCAGTATGGATCTGCACAATATCTGACCGTCCTAACAAATACGCTGATAAAATTACAAACTGAAGCATACTCGTTCAGCCTAGCCAAGAGAATCAAAAGCCAGGCTGCCAATCAGGTACAACGGAGTGACCTAGCACAGTTCAAAGATGCAGACATGGTCCTATATTCATGATCAACATGGGTTCAGTTGGAAACATAAGCTGGTCAGTATCTGGATTGGGCAATTCGAAGTCATTGAGAAGACCAGTATAGATGCATATACTATCAAGGACCCTACTAGCGGTCAGATCATTAACTGAGTTCATGCGAAGTTCCTCTGGCCATACAAACAATAGAATCCTTATCATCCAGTCAAGGAGGGGTAATGTTGTGAATTTGATATGACTGGACAATAAGCCCGAGTTAATTATGGCAAAATGAATGGAATCTGTTGAGATTCAATATGGTAATGGTAATTTTAGTGCCTCGAATTGAGGCGATATTGTGTTATTGGGAAATCGCCTCAAATTAGGCAATTGTGAAATAACAAATGAAGAATTGACGGAGCCAATAAGATATGGCGAATTAAATTACTAAGCCATACAAGTCATAGCATCTGAAGTCGCTACAATATAGGTGAGATGAGATGATCAAGAAGGGTTGTTGTTAAGAAGGATAGAGTAAAAGCGGAGTAAGAAGAATCCTAGGTATTAGAGCATTAAATAAAAGATTTTGTGGAACAAGTGCTCCATATTTATTTAAATTTATTTTGTTGTTTTGAGGGCAGCAATCATTATATCATTGGTTCCTATTGCTCAGTGGGTTAACCCTGTGCAAAAATCCGCCAGCATATTTATTAAATACTGCCAAAATTACAACAAATTCTTTTTACAGAAGTTTAAGGGATCCATGCCCTCCTGGCGATCTAGATATGCTATAATTTATCAAAACCTTTTGGTATTATGATGCCACTATGGGTTCTGCAACGTGGAGGGGGATATTTGTCACTTTTGAAGTGGTGGGGTGTCACCAATATTGATGGCTACTGTAAGTCCTGGGGAATGTCCCCTGGCTGTTGATTGGGCCATCTTCCCATTTCTGAGTAAAAAGACACCAAAGAGGATGGTGGTACCCCTCATTACTCAGGGTGATCTCGCTCATGTAGTAGATGAGTGATGGGTAACAGCTCTTCCACTTTGGATCCCACCCCCAGTACCCACACTCACCTCAGCAGAACTGTTATGGGGAATTAGCAAAATCTGCACCAAAATGTCAAATTGAAATCAGCTGGATCTAATTTGAGTGGCAATCTGGCTGATGCCCAAATCTCAAATGGCCGGAAAGGCATGAAGACTGAGGTATCAGTTGGAACACCAAACAGTTCCAATTTGATCAATATGCTGATCAAAAAAAGCACCCTCCTACCAAAGTTGTCAGGGATCATCCTTGATGATCAGGCTATAGTATTGGGAGCCACTCATGAGGGTTTGAAGCCCCCAGTAGGTAATTCAAGTGTTGCAGCCAATGTGATGTCATTGACTGAATGAATGGTCCAGCAATTGAGCGTGGGTGGGTTGGGCGTCCCAAACCTGTTCCCAACAAAATGGACCCACCCCTATGAGGGGTGGCCTTGGGGGATTCCTGTTGCTCATTGGGCTAAACGCCATCACACTAACCATCAGAAATGTAGCCAAGCCCCATTTCAGACGTTTGGGGTTGTCAGAATTTGAGATAAAAATATCAAATTCTCATTTTTTAAATCTGGCTGTGCCAAATTGGTTGTCAAACCCAACCAAGAAAACTCTCTTTCAGGATAGTCCTCACCTAGTCCTGAGTCACGTGGAGCGGCCTTTCCACCTTCTCATTCAGGTGAGCAATGCTATCCATTGAGGACGCCCTCGAGGAGGCCATTCTGGAAGAGCAGTAAAGATCCTGATTGGATGAGGCTCCGAAGATCCTGAAGGCACTGAGTCCTGATGCACCCTATAAATATCAAAGCATTTTAATTTAATAAATTAATTGGTAAACTAACCCATATTTTCCCATTTCCTCTTTGGTGCTCTTTTTCTGATTTTCCACTTTGAGCCACCGCGAACCCCAGCGCCAGTCCAAGGAACTGTAGCGCCAACAAAAGTGGTGCTCACTACAGGGGGCTCCGAGCTGACCTAAGTGAAAACGTTGATCACAAGAAATGGAAATCCACAGCAGCCCTGTTGACCAAATGACTGGTCAATTGAGGAGCGTTACTTGATGGGTTAGTACTTTGTGGTATGCAACGCCACCCTCACAGCCAGAAAGGCTAGAGTTCCGCGCCACCTTCCAATTCTCGCTGCCCTCCCTAGCTGGGAACCAATATCAACTTCAGGATGAACACACCAATGATGTTGTCTAACAATTAGTCCTCGGCATCTACACTGAGGGCGCCCGCTCCAGCTGCTCTCGCGCCTCCGCCATACCATTCACAATGCAGGGCCTCTACATCTCAGCCATATTACCTGCTGGGGAGCTTACCTTGGGGCCTGATCGCTACCTTCATAACTTTGTCCATCCCGCAATTCATCACCTCCTCCAGTTAGTAGGATTACACCATCAGGAGGTCTCTTGGCACCTAGGGCTCACCCAAAATTTACATTCCTATATTATCAACTTCTATGATGCTGCCTCCTCCTTCATGCATGACAATCACGAAGCTATACTTGATAATTGATGACTAATCAATGAGATCCACAATCAAGTTGTGGTATTAGATTATGGCATCTCCAGCTACCTCGAGGAGCAGTTTCATAAAAACGCCCAGCAGTTTGAAGTGACATGGACCCACCGTTTACAACAAGCTGAAGAATTGCTACAATCCCTACAGCAGCGCTACCAAGAGCTGGCCTCTCGCGACTATTCCCCTGCGATTGCCAGGCCAGAAGGGCCTAGGGGGCCAGAAGGTCCCGAAGGATGTCAAGGGCCAGCAGGACCTGAGGGACCGCGTGGGCCTCAAGGGCCTTCAGGCCCCCCAACCTCAAGAAATCCTGAAGACCCCTGGTGAAGGAATATATTAACCTCCCTGGCTACCCTATGGGACCAGATCCAAAAGGTGGCGTTGGGGTGCAAGCTCCAGGTGGACGGTGTCCCCCTCAACCCCAGGGTCTCCATTGAAGTGCTGTCGGATGAGATGGATAACCTCAGCGCTTTCACGAGGCTCACCAACGCTCGCATCTCCAGGCTTGAGACAACATGTTGTGGGTTTGAAACCCAGTTGGCCACCATTGAAAACCAGCTCCAACTACAGAACGCCGAGTTTCAATCCTTAAAGGAGCAGGTTGCCAGCAAGGCGTCCGCTTCCACCCTCAGTCAAAACTGGGAATGTATCCAAGAAGACTTAGAAGGCTTGAGGAGGCAGTTAGATCAGCGGGTTCCTTGAGAATATGCAGAAATGGAGATCTCGGAACTGATGCCTATCCCAGGCATTAACACCCTTTCTACTCCTATTGACGCTGACTTTAAACCTAGCTCAAGGAAAAGTTTACCTCCGGATGGGAGAGTATTGCCTCCTTATTATATGCCTATGTGAGTTCCATGGAGGAGGCCACCGATCAACAAAAGGTGAAGCACATCCACTCATTCCTAGACAGCACCACCTGGGAAATTATGACTCCCCATCTGAAGGAGTGTAACACCTGGGAACAGGTCCACACCGCCCTGATCCAAGAGTTTGGCAGTAACCAAACCTTGGCCAACCAGAAGCAGGCGTTCATGGGCATTCAACTTGACAAAGGAGAAAACCCTATGGAGTTTGCCAACCAGTTCTACGCTCAGGCACAACCTTTGGTTATGACAAACCATATCACTCTGGACAACGCCATCACCGCCGTCATCTCCGCCCTGGGGTCCTATCCTGAGGTCCAGATGCACATGATCGGGCAAAAGAATGGGTATACTTGCATCAGGGAGATTAAGGAGGCCCTCAACGAGATCCCTACCACGATCATGAACTCTAAGGTTGCGTCCACTGGCCCCTCTAACTGCCCTAGGGTCCATTTAGTCGAGAACCAGAAAAACCCCCATCCGCGGTGCACCTATTGCAATGGCTTTAGGCATAGCGCCAAAACTTGTTGTAAAAGTCTAGCTAAGGAGGCGGGAAAAAAGCAGTCAGCATGAAGGACGAGGCGCTCCATGCTGAAACCCCTGTCCAGCCTCAAGTAACCCCTACACAAAAACCAGAAGCTGTTAACCCCAAAGAAGTAGCTGCGGTATCTAATGACAATAAAGACATAGATACTGCTTACTCTTCTTCTGATGATTCTACTATGTTCCTTACGTTGCCACCTCAGTTTGGAATCTTGGTCACCCAAGTCGCCGTCCGGGTCCACAAGATTCCAGTTTACACCATGGTTGACAGAGGCTCCCCCATGAACGTTATCTCTTCCAAGCTGATAAAACGCATTAAGGTTGCCCCCAATATGCCACACTACATGGAGTATGGCACAGCTTGCCCTCAGTGCACCCAATCCATAGGGGCCTATTCCTCTCTATCAATTTGGTTCAGGAAGCTCGCTTTGGATACAACTGCCATCGCTCTGGACAACACTAGCTACGATCCGCTCCTTGGGACCCAGTTTCTTTGAGACTATTCATCTGTTATCCACTATGACAGTGGTTTTCTCTCCCTTCTAGGACACCAAGTCCCTCTGGTTTTTAAATTGCTCATGATTCTAGGGCTGAAGTCAAGGCCCAATCCTGCCTACTGGAGACTGAAGGATGAATCAATCGGCTTGAGTACCACATCCAGGGCTCTCAAGTCTGACTACCCCCCTGCTGTGGATGGATCAGAGGGGATGCCAGTTTACTTGCCCCGGGTGACTAACGTGCCCCCAAAATCCCAGGTCGTTGTCAACACCCAGGTCCACGTCAACATTCCCTCAGGATATTTACTGGAGGTCCGAGGTCTGGACAACCCATCTCCCAAGGAAGTGCTGACCTGCCCCGGAATCCTTGATCCAGCGTATGCCAGATTGATATCAGTGTTGCTATCCAACCTGACTGACAAACCAAAAGTTATAGGACCTAACCAACCCGCCACTTATATTCACCTGTTACCGATGGGGGCTGTTGCTGATGTCTGAAGCTTTGGGGATTTGAGGGACCTTGGCTTGGAGTCACCACCCTCAGTTAATTTGGTCAATGCTAACATAGGAAAAGGACCTCTCTGATGAACAGCGACTTAAAGTTCAGGAGCTCCTGGAGAAATACTCGGATCTTTTCTCTACTTCGACCTACAATTTTGGAAGGATGAACGGAGTCCTCCACCATGTAGAAACTGGGGATGCCCCCTTTTCAGTTCTGGCCTTACTGCAAGAGCAAGGTCAAAGAGGCCCAGGTCACAGTAGAACTCAAACAGCTGCTTGATGTGGGGCTCTTGGTCCCCTTGTGTAGCCCTTAGTCCTCCCCTTTTTGCTGGTCCAAAAGAAGGATGGCAAGCACCAGGTGGTGATGGACTATCGATGACTCAACTCCATCACCAAGAAGGACAGCTATCCTCTACCCAGATTGACGATTCTCTCCATTTGCTTGCAGGTTCCCAGTACTTCTCAGCCATGGACCTCACCAGCGGATATTGGAAGGTTGAGCTCGCTCCTGAAGACTGAGCCAAGTGTGCTCTAATCGCCCATGAAGGGCTGTTTGAGCCCACCCAGATGCCCCAAGGCCTCTGTAACGCCCCAGCCATGTTCCAGCGCGCCATGGATGGGATCCTTGGGGACCTGAAGCTCTCCTGTGTCCTGGTCTACCTGGATGACATCACCATTTTTTTGTGAACTTTTAATGGACATGTCGAACACCTTAAGGAAGTCTTCAAATGTCTCTGGAAGGCCTCCATCAAGCTCAAGCTCTCGAAGTGCTCCTTTTTCCAGCCTGAGCTAGAGTTTCTAGTCCATAAGGTCTCCAAGCGTGGTATTCCACCTATCCCCAATAAGGTCGATGACATAGAAAAGATGTCATGCCCCCAAAGCCTACAAGATATTCAAGTCTTTCTAGGTATGGTGGGCTATTACTGTCAGTTCATCCACAGTTTGCCAACCTTGCTGAGCCGTTGTTCTACCTTCTACAAAAAAATGTACCATTTGAATGGCGACCTGAGCAGGAACAGGCCTTCAACGCTTTACGTACAGCCTTATGTACTAAACCTGTTCTAGTTCATCCCCATTTTGACAAGCCTTTCTTGCTGCTCACAGATGCTAGTGACATCGCTGTTGGGGCTATCCTGGCTCAGCACGATGAGAACCAGGTTGATCATCCCATAGCTTATTTTAGAAAGACCCTAAGCAAGGCTGATCGAAACTACAGAATCACCGAGAGGGAATTTCTAGCAGTTCTCTTAGCCATCAAGCATTTCTGGCCCTACCTTTATGGTACCCATTTTACTATTATTACTGACCATTCTTCCCTTTGATGGCTGCAACAAATGAAAGACCCGGATGGATGGTTGGCCAGGTGGGCCCTACAACTGCAAAGCTACGACTTCACCATTGTCCACTGCGCTGGTGCTATCCATCAAAACGCTGACGGATTCTCCAGGATGCCAGTATTAGCAGTCTTGACCCCAAAATAGATTGGCTCTATGACTTGATAGGACAGCCCAAACGCTGGGAACTGGAATCCCCCCAGGTCTAAGCTGAACTCCGCCAGATGACTCAAGACACCTAGATCAAGGATGGGTTACTCTACAAGAAAGCCAAAAAGAAGTGGCTTCCCTACATCTGACCCTCCTCATGTACTGATGTCATCCTGGAAGGCCACACTATTGTTGGGCATGGTGCGGTCAAGAAGACCCATGAGTGGTTAAAGTCATGCTGCTACTGGGACAGAATGGTCGAAACCATCCAAGAGGTTCTGGAAGCCTGTATGACCTGCTGATCCCAAGACTGGGCCAACCCCAATATCAGCACTCTGTTGTTGCGCCAACCAAGCCTTTCAATATCATTAGTATCGACATGGTGGGTCCCCTCCCCACTGGTCTACATGGTCACAAGTATATTATTCTTGCCATAGAACATCTAACTAAGTGGGTCAAGGTGATCTCAGTCCCTGCAGCCATGGCTAAGGCTACCGCCCTGTTCCTTGTTCGCTCCATTTTCACCCAGCATGGATGTCCCCAGACCTTGCTCTTGGACAGTGGTTTGAACTTCACCTCCCAGGTAGTGCAGGAATTAAATTCGCTATTTGGAACCACCCAGAGTTTTGCTTCTCCCTACCACTCTTCTACTAGTGGGGTGGTAGAATGGGCTAACAGAACTCTTGTCTCCATCCTGCGGAATTTGGCCGCCTCAGATCCTGCCCGCTGGAACCATTGTTTTCCCAGCGCCTTGCTTGCTTACCGGGTAAGCTATCACCAAGTTTCAAAATGTCCCCATTCAAAGCCCTGTATGGGCGGGCCCCTCAACTACCCAGTAGCGTCCAGCCCCTGTTTCAAGCCTCCACTCCCAAGAACACCGATCTAAATATGAGGGCTCTTTCCAATGAAATTTTCCAGCTCCAAGCCCAAGCCACTCAAGGCATTGTTATCACCACTGGAAGAGAGACATCCTGATCAAATCTCGGATGATCCTCCTTACCAGAATTTAAACTAGGAGACCTCATTCTCTTTTATCATCATTGACCTGGAGGCTGACAGAACAAGCTTGACGTACTGTGGTCTGGACCCTACAAAGTTATACACAAGGTGAAGTCTAAGTACTCCATTGCTGACATCAATCAAGGGACAGTTGTAAACTGAGTGCATGGTCAGTTCCTCCAGCTGTACACCCCCTCCGACAGGATCTTGAAGGGGGCCTTGTCAGGATTTGAGATAAAAATCATATCAAATTTCTGTCTTCCGAATCCAGCCATGCTGAATCAGTTGTCAAACCCAACCAAGAAAACTCTCTTTCAGGATAGTCCTCACCTAGTCCTGAGTCACGTGGAGCAGCCTTTCCACCTTCTCATTCAGGTGAGCAATGCTATCCATTGAGGACGCCCTCGAGGAGGCCATTCTGGAAGAGCAGTAAAGATCCTGATTGAGTGAGGCTCTGAAGATCCTGAAGGCACCAAGTCCTGATGCACCCTATAAATATTGAAGCATTTTAATTTAACAAATTAATTGGTAAACTAACCCATATTTTCCCATTTCCTCTTCAGTGCTCTTTTCCAATTTTCCAGCTTTGAGCCACCGCAAACCCTGGTGCTAGTCCAAGGAACTGTAGCGCCGACAGAGGTCAAACTGACAGCAACTCAGCCCACTGCCAAATTTTGTGATGTTGGTTCTTAAGGAACAAACCTGCCAATTCCCAAACAATTTGCCAGTTAGGTCAAAATTGTGGAACCCAATCCTGGCTTGCCACTACCCCAATTAACCACTATTTAACCAATTGCATAGCACTGTAAAAATTGTGGTCAATTTTCTTCCTTTTCCTTCAAATAAAATTTTGCCAAAAAACCCAAGCAATTTTTAATATTTCTTCTGACCACATCCCTGATGGCGTTTCCCTGGTGGCCTGTCAGTCCATATACCGGATGGGCTCTACCAGTACTCTTGGTCACTATGGCCCCTCCATCATTGATTGGGTTCAGCGAGTCCAATATTTTTTTGGCTCTAAGACCCTATTATCACTAACTTATGGCAGCAATACCATGGGGATCTTGTGGCCGTATATCCACCAATTGCAAGAGAGAATCTGTCTTCTTGCCGCCCCAGTTGAAATGGCCCCATATGCTGAGGATCTCATCGAGACTATCTCAGTAATTCCACCCCCAGCAAGACCCCCTGGGTCAGGAGTGGGTTCAGTGTGGTTTGTTGTTGGCATCATTCTCACCTTTGTGCTGCACCAACAATTTGTCATTTACCAATGCCCAGTTCCATATCAAGTCATTTGGTCAGCAATGCCTCTGGCGTTCTGGCTTGCTTTTCAGTGCTCAACCATCCCGACTGGCAGGCTGGTCTAAACTTCTTCTGCCATTTCCATGACAGCTACCTGCACTACCATGTGATTGCTTTCTGCATTTATTGAGACATAACTATGTGACATAGTCTGTTTGAGGTTGAATGGGACTAGTACATATTCCAGTCTGGAGCTACTTAATATTTATCTTTAGAATCTAACCTCACCATTTAAGGTTTGTAGGTTATCACCTCCTCCTCATTGATCATTAGACATATCCCCAATGTCACAAGGTACAACAACATATTGTACGCCATACTAAGAACTCAGCTGCAAAAATTAAAGACATATCCCTACTTGAATTCATCCAAAATTAAAGTCGCCTGCTATAATTGTTGCAGCAATGGTTTGAATTTCTGAAAAGGATTTGAAAGAATTGTTTTTTTCTTTAGGTTTGGGTGATGCATATACAGCGATCACTTGGAAAATTTTACCAGTTCTCTTACCATGAGCCATGGCCATCATGATTCTTCAGGCATGTGTTTCCTCTATAAATTTCAAGTTGATGTTTTTCAGTGTAATAATCTCCACATGGTCCAACCAAAGCGTCTAGAACTTAAACTGTTGAGACCACAGTTGGTTTTGGGCAATGTTTGAGTTTGGGGTCATTTCAGGCTGAGTGTATTCCCATTTTTTGATTAATTAAAATTTAATATGATTGCTAGCTTTAAATTGGTGTATATCCTTGATTGCGTTTGTATGCTAGCCATCACCATAGAATTTGTGGTTGCAATGATCATTGATGGCCGCCTGCCCCACATATATGAGGATTATTTGGTTTATGCATCAAGTCTCAGACAGAAGTTAGTTTTTTGGTGGTGGGTGTCACTGAGGAGGGGTGACAGGTTTGAGGTGTAGGGTTGGCGTGGTTTGTTGGGACAGGGATTCTATCAACCAGCGTAAAGTGCACCAGGTATTATGTTTCCATCAAAGCTAACCTTGTCTATTTAGAGGGGTGACGATTTATGTACAAAATGGGGCCACTGATTTTGAGATAAAGAGCGAGTGGCAGTGTCAGCTTTTTATCTCAATGAGCCACTGTGATCAGCTGTTGTTGTGACTGCCTATGTGAGTTAGGCTTGGTGTGAGTACATTGGGGTTCTGCCTTTTTATGACCTCTCAGTTGGTTGGACTTAACAAAGGGCTGTTGTTCCACTAGGGGAGGCTGATCATTATGGTCCCTTTTTCTGATGACCAATTGCATATCTATTTGGCCCCACTTTCTGCCAGCGTAGTTACTCCTTCTCCAACCATTCTGCCTGGGTGGAGTGGGCATGCTGGGTGCTGGTTGTGTTTCCTCGTCCATCCTATATAACTCTAGGTTCAGGTCCATTAATGGCTCATCATCAGCATCCAGGGCACTTTGTTTTCTCAGGTGCCCATGCTTCTTGGTGGTCAGCATCAGCTCCTTCTGCTGGCATTGCTTTGCATAATCTTCAATAAAATTTTGGAGGATCCATTCCTTCGCTTTTTAGTGAAGAAAGCTTTAGATTTGACTTTGGTGATCCTGTTTATAGGGTCATACTTAGTATATCAGGCGACTTGCACTTCTTATGGTGATACTGAGCCATTGTGTAACAGATAGGGCTCCCAAGGCCCAGCCCGCCACTGGCCCTAAACCACCGCCCCCATATGTGGCCATGCACCAACTCTATATGGTCCTGTCCAAATGGATGGCCTTGCCAGGCATCCAGGCCAAGGTGCGGCGCAATAGCCTCTGTCACCTCGGGCTACTCTGGCTCGCCCCTCTCACCAGGGCAAGGCCACTCTCAAGAGGATCCTGGCGCGTCCACCCCCTTCCTCTCCTCCTCATCCCACCCCCCCCCCCAAAC